>VZRR01012417.1:40841-187375 GCA_013398015.1 Oreocharis arfaki
GAAGGACTCCTGCCCCTTTGGGGCCGTCCCCCCCCCCCACTCCCATGTAGTCCCAAGTGAAGAGACAAACATTAACGATGACAAAATTTCACATTAGCTTGAAACAACAAAGTAATATCCCCAGCATTTTCTAAGACAATATACTCTGCAACAAATTCAACACAGGTCACTGCTTCCATCTAGGATTCAGGATTGTAATAGATACCCTGCAGAACAGTGGTATTATGGCATGTTTAACAGGGCTTCCCTCTGTTTATGCAAAGAAACACTTCTGGTTCAGAGAGACAGTTAGCATGTCAAACAGATGTAGGGACGCCCAATGAGTTTCATTACAGGAATGCACACTTTTCCAGATGGAACCAATATGCAGTTCCTAGCAGTAAATAGCTGAGATGTGTTCAAAATTTTCACTCTCTTCTGCTCAAACTAGCTTGTCCTTTGCCTTTGTTCATCAACATTTTTAGAAAGAGAGAATTGACTAGCCTTAATGAAGACTCTGGTTTTAGGGAGAGGGACTTTAGAAGTAGGCTAGAAAAAGTGAAGCCTGGACCTAGTGAATCTGGATCTATTTCAAGTAAATACAGCTCTTTCAGGAAGGCTGGAGCAACCTCTGGAACTGGACTGCCAACAAATGATGCAAGAATCAGGGAGAAGCTGCAGCAAGTAAACACCAGATATGAGAGGCATATATAGTTAAATTTTCAAGACAAGCAATTTCAGGGCACATAGAGTTCAAACATTTTGCACAATTTGGCCTGCCAGAACACTACACTGAACGGAGAGAGTGGTTACAAGTCAGCCTGGGATCTTGGATCTCACAGGCAGAACCCACATTGGCCAGGTCCATGGAATCAAATTAGGAAGTCACTTCAGGAGCTGTCATTTTCTGCCTTCTGAATGTGTTACTGTAGCACTGCATGCTGTGCAGGACTGCACGCACACCTTTCATAACACAGGTTTTCTTGCAGGGCACACAGCAGAGCCCCCCAGTCAGTTCCTGCACTCAGCCCAGCCCGGGTATCTCTGCATCCTGCTGATACCATAATGCACAGACTCGGTCTGAGTGACTGCCCGACCCAAAGGCTAGGCAAGCAAAATCCTGTAAGCAGTGCTGTTCTTCCTATGTCTTCTGCCAAAACCTGTAAACCTGCCTTATAATCTATTCCTTTGAGTGTTCTATCTGCCTTTCCTTATCTTATGACTTTTTCTCAGACAAAATGCTGCCTCTAAATTCTTCTTCTAGTGTTGCTGTTTGAACCACATGCTCTCTTAACAACATTCAGTGTAATTTCTGAAGAAAACTCATAGTAAGTAACAGTTTGAGCTTTTTTCTTCTAGTAAGATAAATAATGGCATAAACCCACAATTCATGTCATTCTGGGTTGAATGATGGGATCAAAATATAAGATTTCTATCTGTGCCTATTCAGCAAAAATATGCATTGGAAAGCCTGTTCAGCCATCATAGATAATTTTACTGTTTTTTCAATCTTTATATAATACATATAGTAGCATTAGTTCTGCTGTCATCCAGGAAAATAAGTTGTATTTCATGGCTGCATCATTGGCTAAAAACTTTATGTCACAATATGGGCATGTTAGCTAGGAAATACGATCTTTTAAAAGTGTGAATAAATCCATCAACAACACTTCACTGGATTTTTTCTAAGACTCACTGGAATAGGGATTAGAGGTTTTTGAGTAAGAAATCTGAAATATGATAAATAAGGAAAGAATGGCCCTCAGGAAAGACTAGACAAGCTGCAACTGAATGGATGCAGGTGAACAAGAAGCTTCTTTTCCTTATCTTTTCGAAAGGTGGGTGGTAGCGGGGAAAAAATCTTCCCAGTTTTTCCATTCTCCTAAGAGACAGAAGACGGCTTCAGACTTTGTATAAATATCCTATTTCTTCTCCCATCATCTTAAAAACTCAAAGGGAAGCATATAACGTTTTTCTCAACCAAAACAAAGAAACAACTTATCTTCTAATAATACGGAGATATCTATGGAAACATTTAAACCCTATTTATCAAACAAAACCCTTGATGTTTATCAACTTAAGGCCTCTTTAAGAAAAAAATAAAACTGATTTGCTTAAAGCTCAGATCTGAAACCCATCACATGTCCTCAAGCACATGTCTTTGCTGACAGATTTGTCTTCATAAACCCATCTTACATAAATACCATCTTGGTTCAATTAGGAAAAAGCTTAAGCTAAAGAGGGATAATTTTTTTTAAAGCATGGATAGCCAAATTTGGATTACATTTATGAAATGTATTTTCTTAAAAAAAAGAATAGCATCGTCAGGTAGACACCTAGATTTTTGTCACAGCAATTTAAAGAACCACTGTCCCTCAGCTGGAGGTTTCAACTGCACCTCAAACAGGTTCCCCCATCAGCTGACTTGCAAAAACTGCCTACATGCAAATACATTGCAGATAAAATGTAAATGAACATGTATAAAACTACACACAAAATTAGTTACACTACCAAATCTACAAGCATTGATCAGATGCCACAGGGAAGATCTACCAGCTGAGGAGCGGTAACTTGTCTAAATAACTTGTATGAGAACACAAATACTCACTGGAATATATACTGCCTTAAGATGGTGGAAAATCCATATGTAAAGACTTCAAAAGAACTTTAACCATAGAAATGAGCTATTGAATATGAAATGCACATTAAAATGCAACTTAAAGTGTTTAGAAAAGCTAAGCTAAACAATATTATAAAATTAGATCCCAAAAAGCAAAAGAAAACATCATCCTAAAAAGACTACATATAAATGTTGTATTTTAGGCAAAAGTCTGAAAAATAAAAAATATTTAGGTGGAAAAGGAAGAACATCACAGGAAAAGTCTCAAGCAATATAGACTACTACTTTGTGTAACATTTGAGAATTTCAAAAGGCTTTAAAAACGTAAATAACTTCAGTTTCTCCATTATGAGAAGCATTTCTGCTTTAAAGAAGAAATTATTTTTAAGTTTAATTGTCCAAAAATGATTTAAACATAACTGTTCAGTACACAGTTTTCCTGAAAATAACTTAGAAGACAAAAACATCTGGCTGCACGGGAGCTATGACAACTACTGAAGACATTTAAAACACAACAAACCCCCAAACCATTCTTCACACCAGTGAAAAACCTCAGATTTCATTCATCTGTCCACTAGATAGATACGGTCCTGCCAAAACCGGTGCTTGTTTTTAGCAACTGACAAAATGAACTTCTTTTAGTAGGATCATACAAGTGCATCTGAAGAAGACTTTTTCCTATGACAGAATGATTGATGTAGTTTTATTTTGTGAATAGTACTTTGTACTTTTGTGACTTTACACTTACCTCAAATTGGCAGTGGTATGTTGCTTTCGTACTGAGACTGTTCTAACTGTTAGAATAGAACATATGTGATAGCTCTACAACCTATGGCATAGTAACTGTATTTAAAATGTGTCTTTTTTCAAATATATAGTTTCATTTTTAATTTCATCTCCTAAAATGACCTTTCAGCTTACTAATTATATATGACAAAATACACAGGGACATCATCATAATTAGATTTAACTTATTATCTGTAACAAATAGTTCACATTGTCAATATTTAACCAGTAGCTAATACAGTAGGTACACGCTTACCTAGTTATTCATTTTTTCTCAAACTGACCAAATCCACTAGTGCTAATACATATTATTTGAATTGCAGTTCACGGGAATACTAGCATAATGTCAAATGACAATGCTTAAATCAAACTGCAGGAAAAGCAGCACCTAGAGTAAATACAAAGACCACAGTCTCAAGAGAGGAGGAAAAAAAAATACCATTTTCATGACTAAGTGGGTGAGAAGGAGCATAAGGCTTTGAAGACTTTCCTGGTTTACAGTCCTGAGTTTGTCATCAGGAAACTTTTGGAAACCCACAACCTCAACCTGATGGGAAATCTATGCGTTTCATTGTAACAAAAGATTTTACTTTTTCAGTTTAGGTTTCCGCCTCCAAATAGTATCAATCAAAGTATTCAAGCAGTCAAAACCTTAAATCTTCAATTTGTCTAGGTATTTGATAGGTACAGAAAATGTCTATTATGGTAGACATCTTAGAAATATGAAGACAGTATAGGCTTTGAAATTGCTATATTTATTGAACTAACTTCCCACCATCAAACTAAGCTGATCAGTTGTACAATCAGATGTCTGCATAAGCCTCTCAGACTAGAATATAATGGAATGAAAAGGTTTTGAATATTTTTGTTATTATTCTGTTATTTCCTATCAATTAGGTGTTAAAATGAGACATCTTACGTAGTTCAAGCAGCCAGCTATGCTGCAAGATGATCTGCTTGGCTGGCCACAGGGACAGAGAGCATCAGGACACCTACTCCAGCCACAGAAACGCCAGCTCTCTTTTACAGTACAGCACTTGAGAAACATGATGTAACAACCTGTTGAGCCTTTTTTCACTTACTTTATCCTTTGAAATTCTAGCAAGCATGCTGTGACATTTTGTGCCTTATGGGTATGACTCTCAACAACAACAGGCTTGGTTCTACTTGACTGGCATAACTGTTCCTCGCAGCAAATACCATTTCTATTTTCAGCCTTTTCAGATGGCTGCATTGATGAATATCACAGGATGACACAGGTTATTTTTTCCTCAAAGACTTCACTACTACCATGCTATTTTGACATGATTCCCACGTATCTTTTATGATACTAGGCTTCTAAGTTTACCCATGTGATGTTACACACTTCCACGCGAGTGATTGGCATTTTAGGTCAGAAAAGTATGTCTTAATACTGCTAAAAAGCATTCTGAGCTTCATAACATCACAGAAGAAACTTCTTCAGGCTCAACCACCACTGACTTCTCATATAAACTGTAACTCAAATGAACACGAGACACACAACACACAACTACTATCTTGAGATGTTCACAGAGACACTTCCATGCTCAAGAGCCAAACTACTTCAGTACTGGCAAGGAGCTGTGAAAGGCTTACATCCTGCACAGCAGAGGCATATCCCTAAGCAAGAGACTATCTCTCTCACATCCAAATTATACAGAAGCAACATCTGTAACTATTCAGACAAGATGATACACCTATTTTTTTGTATTTTAAAACTATTCCTTATTTTACATTGATTTAATTTAGAGCATTTTGTTTCTAAACATTGACTAAATACAGGAAAAATGCTTTTAGGTTCTCATTCATATTGATTTCACTAACTTATTCTCCCTGCTAATCTGTATTCAGAATCACAATACATTGCATATGAACTAAGCTTTACAGTATTAAAGCACTGCCATAAAAAACCTTTTCTATCTTCAGTCACTAAACAGATACTTCTACATTGTATCCTGTAAAAACTTCTGCAGGAGACTCCCAGGAAAAAAAGGAAGCTAGGAAGGAATGAGTAAATGACTCCAGAACCAGTCTGAATGTGTGTCTGATTTCTTCACAGACTAATGTCTGTGCATTTTATTTATTGTTGGGGTTTTTTTTTAAGGGTATATTGGTTTAAGCAATGTATTCTATAGAATTTCATAAGTACTGCCTTTCCCTTGCAAGAAGACTCCTTCCGTATGACTAATCCATGGCTCTCTTCTTGATCACTGTCTTAAGAGATAGTTAATCTCTCCCATCTTGGACGAAAATGCTGCAGCTTTGAAGCCAGCCACTCCAAAATCTCAACTCTACCCCTAAAATCAAAGTCACATGTAATGTCACACCAATGCCTTCTCAGTGTTGCACTGCAGTTCAGACAACTGCATAGGCGGATGCAGCAGGGAGGAAGATCTGGGTTGTTAACTTACTGCAGTCTACTGCCTAATTTCATGAATATTGGTGATGTAGTAGGTCACAAGAGAGCTGGCTAGTGAGCTACTACTGTTCTTAAACAGTGTGCTATGGGCACCATGATCAAATGTCTTTTGGAGATGGAAGTTGAAATCAAATTATCTCTGAGGAAGTGAAAGGTAGAAGAATATCCTTCTAAGGTTTAAGTAAGTTAGAAATGTTTGGGGTCTATCTAGAGAGCCCAGAATTCATAGTCATCATTATGGTAGTAATAACTATTGTTTTGTTAAAGATCAGTGTAAATAAAGGACATTTTTTCCCTTGTTTTAATTTTTTTTCAAGAAAAAGGTTAAAGTTGGATGTTGGTGTCATGAGTGCCGCTTTTTGGATATGCAGCATTTAACAGACTTTAACAATACAACACACAAAGACATTTGAAATCTAATTAATCTCTTGACATTTGAGTAAAAGTCAAAGCAGTGGACCACAAGACGAATAAGGATACTTCAGCCATGAAAGCTGATCTTTCTTTCATGAGGTGTAAATGAGTTATGATCATCTGACTACAAACTTCATTACAGATCTGTTCTTTTTAATAACTGTCCCTGCTTTAAGCACCTAGCATGCTTTCTTATTCTTCTTGAATATTACCACTGCTGTAGCTGACCTTCTACACTTCCACCAAAGGTCCTTCTTTAGGAACTTCAGGTTTTACCCAAACTGCTTAAAATACCATGTACTACTAATAGCTGTCACATTTTCACACAACTCAATTTCCCTTTTACTTCAGTTTCTGAGACTCAACATCATTAAGACATTAAGTTTAGGATTTGCTCTACCATAAAATGGAAACTTGTTTTTAGCATTCAGACAAACATCTCTGCTTATACTGCTAGTGGTAGTTACTCCAGCAGAGTAGCCAAATACAAGACCGCAGCAGTACAGTCTGGGAAAGGTAATTCAATTCAACATGACTGTATTGAACTTTATATATAAATCATCTCCTTCCAAGACCATCACGAAAAAAACCTGGTAACTGACTTATGGAGTATAATGAGATTCAGAAAAGCTAAAAATGTAAACTCATTCATAAATAATACTGGGCTGAAAACAGTTTACTAGATCAGCTTTGAATAACAGTGGAAACTTGGAATTACTTTTTAAACATGCTGAAAGTAGCTTTTTATATAAACATAATAAATCTGATGCATTATCAGGAACAAATAGCTGCAGACAGACTATCAGAATTATCCACTGCAACCTATAAGATCTATTTTCCAACAACCTGTTTTGTTCATTACTTTGGAATGAAGATACTTGTGAAGCAATTAAAGTCTTAGAAAGACATTTCTCTGCAATCTACTATGATATACCCAAACTCTTCCTATTAAAAAAAATGATGCAACAGTTAGATGAGGAAATTTCTTGCCTTTGAATATTACCCATGGACAAACACTCAGAATCAGAAAGCACTGCTAACTAGACAGTGATTCAACTTTTTCTATTTTTAATTTGTACAAACTACTTGAAAAACAAACCACCAAAAACTCCAAAAAATCACAAGTAAAGAAAGAAAAGCAACAAAAAGACTGAACTGAAGGCAAAATAAAAAGTTTATATATCTGTGACATACTTGAGTACAAGCATTTCATTGCATTAAGTGCTGTGGTGCACTTGGCTATTTATTACTCATCACATCCACATAATGAAGTAGCCTTGCACACTAACACCACTTACTTATCAAGCAGCCAACCCTGACTTTGTGGTTTGTCTTATGTCTAAATTTGTCAGTATGTCAGTGCTTGTCACTAGACACACATCTAGGACAGACAATAATGCCTTTTCAGTAGACTGCTCTAGCGCCTGTCTATAGAAACAGATGATCAACCACTGTACTCCTACAACACCTGCTTAGAAACTCATAATTTTAGCATCTAGAACAGGGTTTTCATTTAATAATCAACAGATGTAAACCCTTTTAATATTAAAGGCACAAAGTAATGTATAGCTGGTTGTTTCACGACCAGCAGAACTAATAACACCCCTCTTCGTACAGACCTGCATCCTTTTATCTCTGCCTATCTCCATGGCAGTAAGTCACCATCCTCGTCACTGATGACTCCCTGCCCCTATTACTGAAACCTTGGTGCCGCTTTGTCCTATGTCATCCAGCTATAAGGACACCCTCCAGTGTGAGTTGCTCCCACGCACTGACTGAACCTGTGGGATAATTTCACAGGTACCCTCCTCAGGCATTGACCAACACACCGCTAAACTCAGTGGTTACAAACCTAAAACAGAGACTGCAGGCATCCTAGAAAGAAAATGGGAAGTGAATACTGAAAAGGCCATGGAGATGTACTGATCAATAGATCTCTACATATGTAATGTATAAGTACATATATATTTTGTACATGCATACCACTATTCTATTTGCTGTACACTAGTGAAGAATATTTAATTGATAAGCCTATTGTCTTTCCCTAAACTATGGCATTAACTTGGGTCTCTCTCATCAGATAATGATTATTACAGATTGAATACATATTTTGTATATTTGGATCTATGTGCTCTCTCAAGTGAACTTAAAATTGTCCAATTTCAAAAGATGGGGAAAGGGAGGAAAGAAAGACTGGCAGCCAGAAACCAAGACCAAAGAAGAGAGGGTAAGTCTCACCCTCTTAGAAGACCATGCTAAAAATGACCACAGTTGTCTTGGCTTTTTAATATCTCTCCTTAACTATTCACAAGGGACCCTATACTAATCCTAGTCTCCTTACTGAATTCCAGTCTCAGTAATTAAACTGAATCATATTATTCCCCTCTGATTATTAAGTGGAAATTGTCATTAATGTTAACAGAACAAATGCTTAATAGCTGATAACACAAGTACAGGCCATTTAAAATTCCCTCTGTGACTTCACCTGCCTATGTTATTCTCCATTTCACCTTTAAACATTTTAAGTGGTTATCAGTACATGTCTGATGTATTGTAACACAAAAGGACACAGTTCAGGGAAGAGAGAAATTAATGCTAGGCAACCCACCTTCTATGAAAGTTGCTGAAATGCGCAACCATATCACTGTTATTAATAGGAAATCACAGAAGTAGTAATGCAGAAAGCGCCATCATGCAAGATTTTCTTGAGAAAAGTGGAAGTTCAACATGTAAGCTACAGCCTTTTTTAAAAAAATCTATCACCTCATACAACTCCTTTCAGCAGAGTTCTGAAGGCTAAGAGGCACAAAAGGAAACAGTGACACAGGTCTCTAAACGATCTGTCTCCAAAAATACAGCTTCTTGGCAGCTGAAGAAAGGCATGCACAAAATTGGAAAAAAATCTTCATTGCTAATGTGTTGACTACTAGAAGCAAAAATCTTGTCAAGACTGACCATCTAACCTGAGTTCCTTCATGTTCAGTAAGTATCTATGGTTTTTAGTTCCCAAAGCTCCATATACACATGAATTAATTATCACACTGTAATGGGGAAATAAGGGAAATTGATGACCCTTAATACTCTGTCTACAGCCTTTTTTTTTTTTAACACAGGAGAATAGCTCATGAATGTTGAATACCTTCATTAACAGCACAGACACAGTGTTAATAGGATGTAATAACATGCATGTTCAGCAAGTTTACAGATGACATTGAAATGAAGAAAGCAGCTGATGTGATGAAGGATTGAAGGATTCGGAAAGAGCTCAAGAAGCTGAAGAGCTCAGAAAAAGGGCTGCCAGAAACATTTTAAAGTTTAACAAAGGCAAATACCAAGTTCTGCACTTGAGAAGGAATACATTTATATAATAGTATGGGCAGAGGCTGAAAATACATGCATCATGTGGTCCACTCTCCTAAATGTCTTGATTGCCCTTTTCTGGGTTTTCTCCTGTCTGTCAATGTCTTTCTTACAGTTTGGAGCTCAAAACTAGACACTACAATGAATGGAGGAGAATAATCACTTTCCTCAACCTTCCAGTTTTTCTTTCTTATTGCAGCCCTCTTTTGCCATGATGGCTGCAAATGCACATTGCTGACTCATTTCCAACTTTTCTATTTGGACTCCAGGATACTCTTCTGCAAGAGGGAACTCAGTTTTCATTCTACTAGATCGCATTCTTCTCCATCACACATAAGTTATTTAAAAATGAGAAATCAAATGTCAAAGACATGGCAGTGGAAGTTTAAGGTATTTTCCTGATGTGAACACTGTCTATTTACAGATGGTAATGCAAAGGATCTAAAGCCCTCCAGTTTGCACAGAATAACTTCTCTCCCCTTTTAATTCAAAGAAAATCTAACAGTCTGCAATTACAAGATCAATATTCTCATAATGTTCTTGCAAACCAAATTTTAGAAGTTCTTTACTTGACAATGAGGCCCTTAATCAATAAAGCACTGGCCAAAATCCAGGTTTACAGTACTCTGAAGATTAGCCAATGGGCAAAAGGGATGAGAGAAGATGGGGACATTTGACTTGAGATAAATTATTTTTGGCTGTGGTTGCTGAAGTTCAGTGACCCCAAGTTAGTGTTATCTAATCAGTATTAGTCTGAAAATATTACTGGAGTCATTATGACATAACACAAGAAAAAGACTTTAATAGTATTTCTATCCTGCTTCCTTAATTTGGAAACTAGCATGACTGAAGAGATGCATTTTATTTTTGGAGCAGAAGAGAAGTGAAAGAGCACAGACATACTACCAGCAGCATTAAAAGCACACAGCAGTTTGCTCTGTAGGACAATAAAGAAGAGATATTTAGGGAATGGAGGCACTTCTGCCATGCTGTTAAATAGTTTTGCACCTAATTTGCCACACAGAAAGGCAGAGTGTATTACTTTAAAGAAGGCACGCCAATTATGTGGTTACAGCGCTTGTGGGACTTGAACAAACTTCTCTGCATTGTGCAGTTATAACAAGTTACCCTGCTGCAATTCAGGTCAATGCCAACTTAGGATTTTGCCTGACAGAGAGCAGATGTGCCTAAAGATAGTAAGAGCAGCAAATATATCTAAATCCCAAGAAACCCCAAGCAGTTCTAGGTGTGATAGGCAGTTTGGCGAGAAACAACCAAAGAATCAGAATCCTATGAACCAGCCCTTTCCAAATTAGCCATACTATTCTATTTTTTTTCCGGCTCTGTTCTCCACTAACACACCAGTAACTTCAGAGTGGATCTGTTTGTGACAGAGGAGAGGAATACTTTATTAGCAACAACGTCAAGTACCAGTTTGTCTCCTGAATAATGGCATTGCTCATTGAACCCCTTAAGAGTAAAAAGGTTCAGGAATTCAGCTCTCTTGCTTTCTAGGTGAGTGTTTTAACTACTATGGTAATTATGAAAACGAGGACATGACTACTACTACTCATCTTGGTTGGATTCATAGGCTGGTATGTGTACCAACAAAGAGTACAAATGGTAGCACAGATTTGTAGTGCTAGATGTCACTCACTCATTCATGATAAACAAAATAAACGCTATCAAAATGTATGTCTTTAAACAAGGTTATAATTTATACAGATTTCCAACAGCAGAAACCTTTTCTTCAGAACCAATTTCTAAGTAAAAGGCGATTACATAATAAAATACAGTGAAACGAATCATGGAATCATAGAATAGTTTGGGTAGGAGGGGATCTTGAAAGGTTGTCTAGTCCAAACCCCTTGCAATGAGCAGGGACATCTTCCACCAGATCAGGCTGCTCGGAGCCCCGTCCAACCTGACCTTGAATGCTCTCAAGGATGGGGCATCCACCACTCTCCAGGCAACCTGTGACAGTGTTTCATCACCCAATGTAGGTGATAAACATTTCAAGAAAACATGCAATGGTTTGTAGACTAAGACATTATAGTGAGTTGGGGCTCCACCCCATTAGTCTACATCATTGAACCGAAACAGAAGCTATTTCTTAAAAGTGTGCAGAAATACTGTACAACTTTTCCTTTCAGAGGTTAAAGCAGTGAGAAAAGGTAGAACTTGCAGAGGTCTCTCTCTATACTCTGCACTGTTATAGTCAGAACTGCAGCCTATGCCTTCCTTCCCAAGGTCCCTCTTCACGGGCTTAATGTAATTTTCACTTAGTAATTCTTTTGTAAGCACATTTTCTTGGAAGAAAAACTTTTTGAAAGTTAGAATTGTGATCAAATCAGAAAGGAAGGACAAGGAAGTGATGAGGAGGACATCAGCTACACTGCAATTATCTAACAACCACAACAAAATCTAAATAGATAGAAGTTTAGTTTCACACAGTGCCAGATACTACAGACTGGGAAACATCTACACTGAGGAGAATAAAGATTAAGATGACATACCTTCTTCAAAGAGTATCATCATGTTCATACTTTTGTTAGCAACAATATTATTCAGTAAGGCGATTACAGTTTGCATTGTATTCCCAAGTATACTGTCCTGGTGTCTCTGCAAAAACAAAGCAGTACAAAAACCAATGTATCTAGTATTCCACTTGCGAGGTTAGAAGAAGACTATTACCTTAAAAAATGGGTAATACAAAAGCAGTACTTTCTCAACTACTTAAAATTTGAGATTTAAAATACTATAAAACCAGCCAAGCATCTTAGTAGATAACGTCAATTTCAGGGACCCTAATCTACAACCTTGGACCAACACTTCTCCCATGTTCTTTTAAACTAAAAGAATTCTTAACTAGATCTAAAATGTCAGGAATTTTTAAAATGGCACAGAACTTTATCAACCTAATCTCTATACACTCAGAACCAGAAATATTTCCCTTTGTATGATATTTCTTTTATTAATGGCATTACTGTTACTCTTTTCAGTCTCAGGTTGATAACCCCACCATAAGTCTATTTGTTGTTTTTCTTCGTATACATTCATAATTTCACAGATACATTAAAGACCTATGACTGTATTGAATTACATCACTTCTTAAACATCTCTCTTGTGTTTTAAGATTTTTCACAATTTTTGAGACTACACTGAGAAGAGGAAGGCATCAGGGTTTTTAAAGAAATTTATTTTCTTCTGTTATATTCACTACACTCCCACACTCAGGCTGAAAAGGGTGGATAAGGCAATGCAACAGAAGCATTTATATACACACTAAGGACAGTAAAAACTCAGATAACTTCCAAGAAGCTAAAATAGGACAAGCCTTGACAAATCTGAGTTTACATGTAGAATTAGCCTGAGTACTTTTCAAATCTCCCTAGAAGATTCAGGAAATATTTTGTCCAATTTTCAGACTCAAAGCCAAGTAGAAACATATGTCCAAAGTGAAAAAAACAACTAAGAAAAAAATTGTCATTTTTCATGCATCGTAGGTTTTTCACATGCACTTAGGTAATTTCCATGCTTCCCCTTCCCAACAAATCTCTCAGTATATTGGTATTGCTCAACTATTTCACTGCCACAGAATACACCATCTATTAGTGTCCATCTCCTGTCTGACAGCAAGCAGTTGAAAAAAATTTAAAGTTGAACATGATGGAACTTGTCTCAAGTTAAGCATCTCAGATGGCAAAAATCACTTCAGCTCTCAAATACAGTCAAAGGAACACTTTCGGTTTCTGCACTAAAAAAAAAAAAGCTATTATTTCCTATAAATACCATGAAATATATATGTTAAGGAATAATACAATAGCAGACAAATACATAAACATACACAGCCTCCTATTCAACTTCATGTTTCATGAATTTTCTATTCACACTAGAGCGCTCTAAAATAGATTATAAGGAGAAGAGACAAGGAAGAGTACCTCACAGCCCTTTGAAGGACTGTAGCTTCCTACCCAACCCTTAAAAACATATATCCAAGAGCTCTTAAATTCTATTTACTTTATATATCATTTTGAGATGTTATTTATGATTTCTACAAAAACCACAATAAATACCTGTTCCTCTAAATGTTTGAAATATAGCCTGATAAATTCAAAAGCAAAGTCAGAAAGTATAAACACCAGATTCCTCAAAAGATAAGGTAACCAATGCAGAAAACAGATACCATAAAGCCATGGTACTAAAATAATTTTGAAGTTATTTTCCTAAAGATACCTGAAGGATAAGAAAAACATTATTTTCAAAAGGTCAAGAATGTGTTTATCTGGCAGTCTATCATCACAATATCTTATTAATTCTCCTAAAGAACATCTAAAAAACAATACATTACAATACAATACAAACAAATAGCAAGAACGACCATTTGTGCTACTGAAGATAATACATACACTGAGAACATAAAATTAACAAAAGCAAAAATAATCCCTGAGTGTCAAACCAAGAGCTGACTCAAATATTTTCTTTGCAAGTACAATATTTCTTTTACTGCTTCATATATTTGAAGTAAACACCTTCTAGTAAAATTCCTCTTTCAGATATGCAATTAGAAGAGAAACTGTTAGTTGTTTATGATAGCAGTCTTTCGCATTCACCAGGTTAGTAACATTTCAGTGAAGGCATCTTTGCTTTTAATGGACATCAATTGCACTGTGCAACCCTCTGCTGAAAGACGAGCACTGATGTTTTTACTTGTATCAAAGCATAAATAACAAAACTTATCCAACCCTAAGTACATATAAACTAGAATTCAAGATGCAGTGTAGATATCTTGAGGATGAAAATTGGTATCTTAATGAATTAAATAATCATACAAATGGTATAGTCAGCTGCACTACTAGTGATTTAATGTATGTTCCATGATGGGTTTTGACAAGACATTAGGTTCCAAGAAGCTACAGGTATGCTTTACTTATCTAAGCCATCACTGATTGCTGCTAGACTCAATTTTAGAGGTTTATATAAAAATATTTAACTTCATAATCTATCAAGGAGTAAAGCTGATCTAATTTGTGTGCACAGCACCACTGACTGTGGACATTTAATGAACAGTGCACTTGACAGCTTTAATAAAACATAGCATTCGCCAGCAGAGATAATTAGAATTGAAGCACTAAAATTCTAGTGTTTGGCAACACAGATGAAACAACTTCATTAAAATGTACAGCTTCGGCAAATGAAAGGCAGGAAAGCACTGGACCCTGAAGAATGAGCCTTCTCAAAACTAATTGCTTCAGTGCTTTAAAAGGACAGCTATGAAATACCAAGGGCATAACAAGGAAATACTAGTATTTAAAAAAAAAAAGAAACCACAGAAGATAAATCAGGCTTTTCAAATAGGACTGAACTGTATTTAGGCCATTAAACTTCTCATTCTAATTTTGAATGGTTGCACTTTCACAAAAGAAATCAGTTGAAATATTTATTTAAACCAGTTAGGTAAAAGGATACGAATTAGCAAATAGGGAGTAGGAATCTTGGCAAGATACTATGGCTAAAACTGCTTTTTCTCTTCCTTTAAGTGGATTAGTAACTTAGAACAGCACTAGGCAAGCTACAGTATTTTAATTATATTTTAGATAACAAAAGAGGTTGCACTTGTGGTAAGAGGTTTCCAATTTGGGAGACTTCGCATACATGTCTCCTACTTACGTATCTAAGAATCCAGAAGAGAAAGCCCTAAATGCTGTTTACAGATACGCTGTAATTAAATCTTACACTACCTACCACAGTACTCCTGCTCTTTCAATATAATCAGAGTGATTAAACTCTCCTTCTCAAGCTTACATGTGACCTATGAACATGAGTTAGGTAAGTAAGCAGACATAAGAAGATAGAGGCTTGATTTTTCATATGTTAAATCCATTGAAAGAAGAAAATTATAGAAATGAACCATATTCAAATTATAGTTATTAAAATAAGCCATTCTTATCTGATGATTCTTTGTTGCAGTATAGTTGAGATGAAATAAACCAAAACATTGATGCTAACACGGACCTCTTTACAGGAACATAGTTTAATATTGCATTTAACCTAGCTTATTCTGATTTGCTTTTACTTCGTTTATGAAACAGACGATCAGAAACTTTTCTAGTTGGCTAATTTAATCTTTAACATTTTGTGGCTTTCGATTCATAAGATCAGTTACGCACAAACTGAAAGCATATAAATATGGATGTCTAACATTAAGGTAATACTATTTTCCTTATTATTTCTCTAAATCAGAAGTAAGCACAGTCATGTCTCTTGCTACTCTGCTTTTCAAAAATCAGCCTTTTTCAAAAGTACAGTTCTACCAGAACTAATATTTCCAAATATATCCCTCTGGGTATGGTCACACAAAAAAGAGCAACTACTAATCTGACAACCAATTCCTAGAATGACCATGCTTTTCAGATGTATCACAACAGTGACATATTCAGTTCACACTTGAAGATTATAAGTCTTGCAACTTTCACAGAAATTCCTGCCGGAATCTTGAAAAATAAAAAGCATCTGCATTCTTAGTCAATAAGTGCTTAAGCAAAGTCAGTTGAGGATAGGAGAAAAGTAGTGATTTTGAAGGACTAACCAAGGGAAAAGGAAACCATTAATAAAAACCTAGAATGTCAAGCGTCAACCAACAGAAAACAGCAGAAGCAATCTTGGATTTTGTTCTAACACCCACTGCAGCAGGCAATGCAAAATTTCACAATCTTATATTCACCGTTACAGATGAATTGCAAAGCAATTCAGCAGCAGCTCTTAAAACAGAGTAGCATTTCTTCTTTCTGCAAAACTGCACCTAAATTTCTAGCAGTGATGAAACCTCAAAGCTTATCCTTTTGCACCTAAAAACCTTAGTGAAAGAACTCCACTCTCACAGAAAATTTTTTTTACTGTTGATGGAGGGAGTCTGAGTAGGCTTCTCTCTCAAGCAGAGTCAGGCACCTTCACAGAGAGGACACTCAGAAGCAATTTCATATAAAAACAATTTCCCTCATTACCTAGAAAAAAGTAGCCAAGCCAATTAGCTTCCTGAGGATTAAAACTATTCCTTGCGAATAACACTGAAGTTTCCTTAAAAGAAAAATTTGCACACAACTGAACAGACAGTATGGAAAAAAAAATCTACGCAGGTATCTCACTCTGGAGAATTAAACTTCCTGGTACCTATGAAGATCCAGTACTCTGGAAGAATTCATGCTGGTATGCTCTGAAGCAAGTGAAACATTACAAGTAACAGATACCACCACAGCAGTAACTTCATATTTAAAATCATACATGTGTAGCTGCTTCGGAGAATCTCAAGTAGCAGTGAAGCATTTGAACTACAAAGTCACTTGAGAGCTGCAATCAAACATTATGCCAAAAATTACCGTTCCAAAATATTCACTTATCAGACTTGCATTTCCAGCATTCATTAAAAGCTACTTCTTAAAGAACTCAGAATGACAGACACCAAACAATGGACATCTTTCTTCTACACGAATTTTGCTTTGATGCAAAAAACCACTTTGCCACCACAAGGAAAGAAGTCTCCTACACTCTGTGTTCATTAATCCATTATCAGGTGTTAAGGAATGGGTCTCTTCTCTTCTCCCTCAGAACCTACTCCTGCATCTATAGCTAACTAGTTGCTAAAGCAGTATTTAAAAGCAAAAACTGATACTGACTCAGTTTCCGCTGCCAAACTGAGGTGTGCAAGATCAGGATTGAAAAGCCTTTCCAGACATTTTCCATAACTGAAAAAATACCCCCAACAAAAAAACCAACTGAGGAAAAGCTATGCTTTTATAAGGAAGTAAAAAGGGTAGAAAAAATATCCATTGTCCCTCTTAATCTCAAATTAGGTGTTTTATTTTTTGTACTCACAGACTTCCTTAAAATTCAGTGGTGTTGGTGAAAAATGTGTTGAATGAGAAGCCATTGGCTGACAAAGAAGTACGGGAAAATTGAACCTGTCTGAATGAGGAAAGAATGCTTTTCTCTACCACAATTTAGTTAGGTTGAGAGATATATTCAAGCTGTCAAATGTGGCAGGAAAAACACATTTACATGTTTAATATTTTTGACTTTACTCTTTGCTTTATGCCTTCTACCCTCAAAATACTTTTTAGTTTGAAAAGCATTAGGTTTTTTCTCACACACTCACATTTACTCAACCTGTGATTGCAACAGAGAAAGTTGATAACTAGTTTATTCAAGTTACATTAAACTCGAAAACAATGAAGGGCTGTTAAATCAAAAGGAAACATCTACTGCATCTTCGATTACTAGAATCATGTAGTTTCATCACATTTGGCACCTTCAAAATACATCATTCCTCAATTTCTACTATTACCTATTATAGGGATTATTTAAGTAGTCGATTACTAGTCTGAAAGACATTAGGAAATTCTCACTTTATATCTTTTTTTTAAAGTCAATCTGTACATCTCATTTGTGGACACCTGTTCATAGAGATTTTGTATGTTCCCAAAGAGACATGCATTTAGAAAACAAGCATACTCATCAACCAGGCTCCACCAGCTATCAATCTACTCAGCTCAAAGCACACATACTACTGTGCATGGATGTCCTCGGAAACTCATCTTCCAGCCTTTCCCCACTCAAGTTACTCCTACAGTAGCAAGCTACATCTGTTAGTTGATACCAAGGCACCAAACCACATGGCAGGAAACAGGGGAGCACTAACAATATTCCTCAATGAACAGACTGGCAGAAATGCTGAAGAGTAACACAGACAGTATTATTATCCCATAAGAGAGAAGGCACTTCTTTATGTTTCTGTCTTGGGCTTAGACAGACAAGCAATTATGCTCTGAGCAAACTATATTCCTACTAGGACACTAGGCAGTCAAGGCAAGAGAAATTGTGAACTGATTGCTGCAACTGAAAACTCTACATTGCTAAACACTGTGTTTATTAAGTGTAAAAAAAAATTAAGTAAGTCTATTAATGACTACAGTGATTTTTTTGTGGTGTTATACTCAATAAATATTATCTCTTAAACAATAAGGTTTGTTTGCTTAGTAGTGAAATTCATGTGTACTCCAAAGAAATATTACAAGGAGATTTTATTTGGCATGATTTTTCTGTGCTTAATATCCATGGTCAGGATGAGACAATTCATGACTGATTCAACACTTAAATTACAACAACTTTCAAATCACTAGTCTTGTCCCTTCCTTCTGACATCGCAGAAGATTACAGAATTTGGTATCTTCTCCATTTTAGCTTTTTTGTTTCCAGATGACTAAACATTGAAAAAAAGTAGAATGCATAGTAGACACATATGTGTTGGGTTTGTTGGTTTGGGATTTTTTTTATCAGCTAATTAAAGACAACAGACATTAGCCAATCTTTACCATAATTACATTATTAAATACTTACAAACCCAGAAAACAAAACATATTTTTAGTATGTTAGCGTATCTTTGTGAACTACAGGAAGGTAGTTTATGGGCAAATTATCTCTATAAAGTTTCTTCTTCCATAAATTAGTGGTATATAATCTTTATTCTCAACTCTATCTCAAGTTAATGTTCCTGATAAACAGTATGTGTATTACACAAACACACTTCCGCACCCCATGTATCACAATGTTATCTTGGCACTTATTCAAGAACTTGAAGATGAATGTATTTTCTTCTTATGCCAGGCTGTGAATATGAATTCCAAGTATAAAAGGAGCTGAGGTGGATTCAGTGGTCTGAATAGAATTGAACTATGATAGTGGTGAAAGGCTAGAATTCAGAGTAGCCCTAACTCTGTGTGTGCACCACAGTGATTAAAACTCTCCTGAGAGGAAGTGTATTTGATATACATGTTTAAGCTAAGTAAGACTTCAAACATTTGCTACCTCTCTTAATGTCAGTTTACAAACATGAGTATTTGCACAATCCAGGCCTAAAAAATATGGTGTTTATATAGCCATCAAAAGTTTCACTGCTTTGAGAGGGAAAAGGAAACGAGTCTGGTACTAAGAGCCATGTTTGGGTACACTTGGAAGGAGCAGTTTGTATTCATAGCCAGAGGACTTCTCAACTGCAACTAATAATAATAATAATAATAATAATATAGCAAAAGGAAGTACAGTTTCTTATTCTATGTAAATACTAGAAACACTCTTCCTCTTGTAGACACAACAGGAAGGAAATTTATTGTTATCCAAAAATCTCCCACAGATATACAAACCACTAATCAGCCTAACTTGGTGTCCAACAAACAAGCCACCAATCCCATTCCCTAATCAAATTCCGGGCAAGATTAACATAATTTTGCTTTATTACTGTTTACCAGAAGAAACAGGATGTAGTCAAGATGAAAAATTAAAAAGAACAAGTAAATAAATCTAGAGGCTAAAGAGAGAGAATTTCAAGGTTAAATGACCATACCTTCTCCTTGCTTAAATTTTTCCAGGATATTGCTGCAGTTTCCAGCATTTCTACAGAGTTTGCTTTTATGTTAGCTATGCCTGTGACAGCAGAACCAAAAACAGTGTACGTATCATGGTTATGTCAGTCTGGGACAGAAATAACATTTTTTTCATTTCATCCTGATTTTTATTCTTTTATTTGTTTTCTTCCTGCTTTGCATTTTATACTTATTCTGTCTGTACCTGTGACCCTAGAAAAAGTGAACACGAAGTTCACTTCAGTAGGTCATGTTTCAGGTACATATATTTCAGAATCATACTTATGAAGTGACAGCCCCATTTTAGCTCTATAAAATATTGACAGCATGAATGCAATATCAGTCACAGGAATTGTATCTTCCCGCCACTGGAATCCATTGATATTGAAAGACAACTGTTCCCTTAGCCAGCAACAGCCTGACAGTGATGCTAGGCCACAGAACATCATCTGAAAGAGAACTGATGAGAAGGAAGTAAAATGGAGAAAGAGATGACCATTAACAAGAATGGCAATAATAGTAATTATTATCACTCAAAATATACTTACAGTATGAGGTTTATCATAAATTTTTATGTGCTAATAGATTACTACCCTTGTGAATTTAAGATGTGATCCAAATAAAGGAGAATAGATCCAGACTGCATGTAAAGAAGAAATTATTTGCAACAAGGGTGCCGAGACACTGACACAGGTTTCCTAGACAAGTTATGGATGTCCCCCCATCCGTCAGAGCTTTGAGCAAATTGGTCTAGTGAATGACATCCCTGCCCAGGGCAGGGGTGTTGGAACTAGATGATGGTTTAAGATTCCTTCCAACCCAAACTATTCTATGATTCTTTGATTTAGAAGAATCACTTAGAATCACTTTGATTTAGAATCTCTTAAAATATTAAACAAAGAAGAAAAGACAAAAAAAGTAATTGCTCCACTGAGTGCATAAAAAAGCATACAGCAAAATCAGTTTTGGACTAGCCTGCGCCTTGCTCCCATGGTGGCAATCCCAATAGCACCAGGCAGCAGACAGCTTGAAAAATTTGCAGTCACTCAGCACTACAGGGTCAGCTGATACCCCACGGATCCTCCCTGAAGCACTCTCTGCACTTGCCTGGCACAACCCAAGCCCCACTTCTGAAAACTCTTACTCTCACCTGTTCTGAAGTCAATTCCTACATTGCAAAGAAAAGCAAAGGCACAACTTACCCTTTAAAAACTTAACTCACATCTACAAGAATACAAGGAAATGAAACCAATTCTGCATCTCATAAGCATTTGCGAAACAGTATCAGATGCTATGACTTGAAAAAAAGTATACCTCTTGCTGCTAAATATGATATCACATTTAATTTATTCCACTTTCATCGGAGATTAACAGATGGTTCAAAGACAGAATCAGAAATGGCTAAGTTCAGCAAAATAGGAGGCTCTTCTAAGCAAGTCCTACTTCTTTCTCAAAGACAGAGGAAGTTATACTGCATTTTGTTATTACTAGTATTAAGAATATATTGAACAGCTTTTTTTTTTTTTTTTGCACAGCTTTCCAGGATAATCTCTGTTGCCTGGCTAATCCTCGCTGCCTTCAGCCAAGGATGCCGGCTCGGGGTGCCTGAGAGCCTGCGGCAGACTCTGGGCTGGGCGTGGGTCCCTCACGCCTGAGGTGAGGCGGCTCCTGGCAAGCAACAGGCAAGCCCAATGAAAGGAAGGCAAAGGAAGCAAAGGGTTGCGGGAGGGGGTCTCCTCCGTGGTCTCCTTTATTTAGGGAGCAGGTGCAGGGATCCAAGAGAGAGAGGGGTGAGGGAGAACTCCGGGGACCCTGGGGTGCGCAGGGGTTTTTAAGGGAGGCACAAACTGGGAGGGGTTAAGGAATACAACCAATGGGGACACAGATGAGGGGAGGGTCCAGGGATCCAGGGTCCAATAAAAATGACTGAGGGGAGGGTATAACAACTCAAAACCAATCAAACGTCAAACACAACAGAACCTTCTGGAGAGGTGGGTAGGCCTTAGACCTCAGTACCGCCCTCGGGATCCTCCTCTAGGGAAGAGTCCCAAGCATTTGAGGTGCAGTCTTGCTGATTGATGGTGGCGATTACTGAGGCTGGGCCTCTCACAAATCTCCAAATAATTTACTATAGTTTTCTTCATAGTCTCACCTCATCTCTTTCCCCAAGTCATTTCTATTTAAATACCTACATACTCATTCAAGAAATCAACTTTAAGAATACAGGTTTGAAAATTGCTATAGTTTACGAAAATAAATTCCACTTAATGACAAAGATATATTTCAGTCATCAATATGTCGGGTATTTCCAAGCATAGATTCAATTCAAATCTTCCTGATTTTCACCACTGTTAAGGCAATTATTGCCTGGAAACACAGGAGATTCCAGTGCCTTCAGAGTGGAACACAGTGCCTTCAACCCCCTAAAGAGTGACATTTTTTGCCCCTCATACAGCTCATTTCAGTAGTAAACAGGCACTAAATGATTATATGAGAACCTATGTCTATTGCTTTATAAGGAGGACAGGATCCAATAAATACATATATACAGACTCGTGAATATACATACCCACACATTTTCTCATGAATTATTTCAACTATGACATACAAAATTCAAATGAAACTACTCTAGAAATTCTGAAAAATCAATGACTTAAGACATTATGCTGTTTCAAAATGGAGCTGGACTTCCAATTTCCTCAAATGTTTAAGACTTCAAACAAACATTCTTGGTGTGCAGTGACACACTCGCTAGGTTATCATACCCATCGTATCCCACAGTGGTTCACTATCTTACAAGAAATGTAGAGGACTTAAGTTCTTTCATTCCTCCTCATTTTTAGTGAAAATCCAGATCGTCAGAAGGCTCTGGGACAAGGAAAACTTAGTATATACAAACTGAAGCAACTTCAGTTGGAGATGGTGAGAGATGTTTGTAAAACATCTTGCTTAGTAGTCAAAATATTTATTTTGAGCTTCAGAAACCCAGAGTCAGCCATTTCCTCTAGAGTGATTACGAACTTAGATCTCCACTTGGGCCCTTCCCCTAAAGCATTCCTGACTGACATGCCACTGGCTACCCTGAGGTCTGCCTTCCTCCTCTACCTCCCATGCGACTCTGGGCAGAAAATTCATCCTGAACAAAAGAAACCTTTCTCAGTGAAACATACATCCAACTTGGAATAACATCATGAGACACTGACAAAACCCCTATATTTCCTCCCCCAAACAACAGGCTGGAATCCTGAAAACAAAAGGAGCCAAGACCACAGAATCACAGAATATTCGGAGGTGGAATGATGGATCATGGATCCACGTGGATCATCAAGTCCAGCTTTGAAGTGAATGGCCCATACAGGGATCAACCTCACAACCTTGGTGCTCTGACTAACTGAGCTGATCAGCAAGGTTCTGCTGCTCTGCCCAAGTTGTCTACCAGCAAAGAGCAGTTTCATTCTCATATGAATTCATAGCCTGAAAAGGAGTTGGATATTTTTAGATCAAAGTAGCATTTTGATGCTAAGAGAGAGGCATAAAATATCATCGAGAACTAAATTTAATAACGCTAGAGGCCAGACAGAAATTTTAGTCCATATGTAGTGTCACCCAATGTGTCATTGCACTGTAAAAAGAAAGAATAAAGAAAAAATAAAAAAGAAACCAAAACCCAACTAAAAATCCCCCCCAAAAACCAAACCAATAAAAGCCCACAAAACCTCAAAGAATTGTACCACCAGATTAAGACAGCATAGAAACATATTTTATATGAAGAAACTAATATATGAACTTTGTTAGAACACTGAATCCTAGTAATAACTAAATTAACAATTTTTAATTACTCATAATAAGCCACTTCATGATTATTAGGTAGCTATATTAGTCCTTTACTTCATTTCATTCAATCTATACTCCCTGAACAGTTATTCATACTGAAAAATGTGTATAATAGATGTGAGGGAATAAAAGAATCAAAGGGGAAAACAGCTAAAATATACCTGAAAAGCTGGTAACAGAAATTTTACAAAAGCCAGGGAGAGGAGACTAGAGTATCATTAGCCATTTTCATATCCTAATGGAACATGCAAGTTTCAGTCTGTTACTAAGAGTGGGTCCATGGCAAAGAGCCCAAATGAGGTCTGAGAAAGCATAATGTACCTTTAATGATTGAAATAGCAAGAAAATTAAATCTAATCATGTTTCATTAAGCATACTTTAGGTCCCATTTTTACTAAATTATTCTATTATGATTTCCCAACTGTCTGTTGAAATAACCTTTTACAGCAATCTAATTCACCATCATAAACAAGTCTCATTTCTCACAATGAAGCCCCCTGGGATTAGTGAGAGGAGATGGAAAATCTAAACCTTGCCAATCCTGCAGCCACTAAGGTAACCACTCAGGGAGACAAAGATTTTTGTTTTCCTATTTGTGGGTGAGATCATTAAGATATAATTAGAAATGTATTCATGAGTATCAGAGCGTCTGTTATGGAGATACCATTCGCCCAACGAGCATCCTCTATACCAGTCTTTAATAAGCACAGGAGCAGGCATAATCCCCACTTCACTCTCTGGAGAGTTCTGCATTAAATGGACTGCAT
This sequence comes from Oreocharis arfaki, assembly GCA_013398015.1. Classification (NCBI taxonomy): domain Eukaryota; kingdom Metazoa; phylum Chordata; class Aves; order Passeriformes; family Paramythiidae; genus Oreocharis; species Oreocharis arfaki. Next base: position 65,457 of record VZRR01012417.1, read on the forward strand.
TAGACATCCCTCTCACTCCCTGCTTTTTAATGGAATCTTATACATGCATCCAGTATTTTCTCAGACTCCATTGTTACCATCAGAACTGCTAGTCTGTTTGCTTTCAGCAATATGCTCCTGCAGTGCCATCCAGATGTGAGCCCTAAAGATAGCTACGTGCAGGGAATTTAAATCCTGCTCCAGAACTTGACAGAGGGCAAGCAAATGTAGAACTTGAGAATATACAGTAAGAAATGAATTGGATTGTTTACAGAATAATCCTCAGCTCTCTGCAGTGGCGAAAGGAGCTATCAGTCCTCAATACACATCCTTTCTGTTTGAGTCGAATGAATGAAGTATGCACCAAGGAGAAAGGATACTTTACTCCAACAGGGAACTGAAAGAAATCTGTTTTTCCTTTGTAAAGACCTTAACTATTGCCAAACTCCATATCAAATAACATTACAGCAACAGAAAATTAAAAGCAATGTCACACACCAAACAGTGCCTAAGTAGAGGGATCAATTTAGGGCCCTCAGTTAAACTGCAGAGTGCAAACTGTCAGTCACTATTTAGCATCACAATGTTTGAACAGGTTATTATCTTATTTGGTAGTCAGGAGTTTGAAAGGAACCCAGTATACGAAATAGAAAGAAAAAGAGTTGTAGGGCACAATTTTGCTTCCTGTACCCATATGATCAGTAAAGAAATACCCGATCAAAACATCCAAGGGGCAGAAATCGAACCTTGTAATATAAACAGGGGACTCGAAAGAGAACTCTAAGAAGAAAAAGAAAAAAAAGAGATTACCAAAATTTCAGCTGAGTGTTTGAGATGATGCTCTATTATAATTGTAATTAGAAAGTTACAGTGGGTAAACTAAGATTGCATCATGGTAGGCTTAATCTTTTTGCATACACATGGCTAATGAATCTACCTTAGCAAAGCAATGATTTTTAAGCTTGCCTATAAAAACACTTTATAAAACAAAATATATTTAGAAACTAAGCATATACCACAATGAGTAAATGACTACAGTTAAAAGCAGAAAGTCAAAAGTAGAAGATTTAAATTGTTTTGCTTTGTGGAAGACTGACATTCTAAAATCTAATTATCACCCTCGAAGACAAACTCTTCAGGAAGACATGAACATAAGGAATGCATAAAGAGTACATGACTGAAGCCGAACCAGACAAATTTCTAGATAAATGATCAGAGTTCATATGCATAATGTGGAAACCTCTGCCAGCCAGAAACCATTCATGGACATTCAATATTCTTTTACAAACTATTGTGAAGCACACAATAGCTCAGTACCTTAGTCATCAGAATGCAGCTGGTCAATAAAGGTATAGTCAGCAACTGCCACATTCCTATGCCAATATTTACTTAGATGAGATTAAGAGATATACCTCAGTTGTTTGACAGAAAGTTGATATTGTCACAGTAAAATTCTGGTCAAAAGATCAATAAATCTTACTCTGAAAAACATGCATCCGAGATTTACTTCAATATATATTTTCCCTTAAATGCTTTCTCTTTGTCTTGACATTTACATTAGGAGGAACAATAAATTAGCAATTTGCTCTTAATCAGCCTGACAAATGAAGTTTGGAAGAAGTGAGATTTTGCATTAATATTGCTTCTACTGCAAAAATAAATTAATTTTTAAATGCAGACATTAACCACCTTGGGTGAACACTGATGGTGATTCCTTTCTGTATGATCCATTTAAAATTTTTCATAAAATTCAAAGAAACTATGGTAAGGTCACGATTTCTCCCTGTAACTTGATAGTTAAAGGTCATAGAGGGCACACTTTGCTACTAGACTTGTGAAGTCTCCCATTAGAAATCTTCTGTCTTTCTGCAGCACCTGCATTTCACACAATTGCATCGTGGTGCTAGGGCCTCTCCTCTTCCTCAGGTCTCCACGTGTCTCAGCTCCAGCCGTGACCCAGGGAGTGGCCAGGCTGGGGTGGGAGTGAGGGAATGCTGCAGGGCTGCACTCCAGCCAGCAGTTACAAACAACAGTAGCCCTGCTGGCTTCCCGAAGCTGCTGTTCTCCCGCTCCCTCTTCTGCTGCTCACTATCAACTGCCACAGAACTCCCGGCACCAGGAACATTTCTTCCTTTTTACGTCACACAATACAGTCTGAAGAACACTTACAAGGTCACAAAGACCTTGAGATTGCTAATATAAATAACTTGAGACTCACTCACACACACACACACACACACGTACATACATATATATATATATATGCATATTTTATATAATATACACATGCACACACATATATATTTGACTATTACAAAATTACAATCTGACTATGGGAAAAGAACTAAATAAACAAAATGAAGTGTGTCCAAGGTGTGGGCACTGCAGGACTGTGAGAATAGGAAAAAAGCTTAAAGAATGGGAGGTGAGATTTATCAGTTACTGATAAAAGTGGGGGAGGATGAACAACGAAAGATAAAGAATTTAATTTGTTTAATCTTATTCACAGCAGAACCATTTACCAATCTAGAAGATTAACTGCTTTAGTTGCAGTACTTAAATTAAAATGTAAGAGAAAGGCAGTAAATGCTATGAACTTTTGCAGGAAAGCGGTGTGACAGAAGTAAGATGGTTTCTGAAGATGCCAGCTAAATCTCTAATTAAAAAAGAGCACAATTATCTCTCTACTCCTCCCCAACCAGCTCCCAAATATATTTTCTCTAAGTGCAAAAATTGTCTAATTATAATGACTGAGCGATGCTTTGATATAATAAAACTTCTGCAAAAACATGCTACGTTAAATACTGACAACTCTGAAACTCGTTCATAAACAATGGGTAAATATTAATTCTTAAAGAACTTAGAGAATGTCTGAATTTCTTTGAGAATTACCCAAATTACTGTTAATTTTTAACTTCACAGTCAGCTGAATAAACAGCACAGACTGAAAATTAACCTCATAACTCAGAGCTGTGTACTTTCAACTTGCTGATTTCTTTAAGAAACAACTTGCTTCAGAAAACAAGTCAATCTGTTTAAGCCACAAAAAATTAAACTGGTTTCTCATACAAAAATAGGAGTTGTAAGACAAATTTCTGCAGCTAGTAATAAAAATCTTACAAATACAGAAAGGTTCCCATGCACTCATTTTTAGTATACAAAACAGAATCTGACTCAGTTCAAATAGAAGGTCTACCTCCCCTAACAACATATCTAAAACACTTGATAACAGAAGAAGCCCTACAAGACAGGTATACTGAACACTTTCCTCGGCCTCCAGGAATTCACAGCCCAAGGACTTTGAGCCAGAAGCAGATTTTTTTAACATAATAGCTCTCAATGGATTTTCTTCCATTAATTTGTCCAGTCTATTTTTTAATTCAAGTAAACTGAGGACACCATGGAGCAGAGATGAGAGCGGAATGCAACCCTACAGGAGACAGAATACCTTTTGTCAATTTTTCAGATTCCAACTGCAAGTTTTCTTTAGTTCTTATAATATAGATATTGTGTGAGTAGAGACAGTAAGCAGCAATACTGTTCCCTGTGTACCTGACTATGCTATGTATGGGTAAAGATCACACTTGCCCCTCAACCACCACCTTCCAAATTAAAGCGTACAGAAGAATAACCTCTTTCACAGGGGCCATTTCAGACCTTTGACCATCTCTGTCTCTTTTCTTCACACTATTTGCAGTTCTACTCTAAACATTTTGAGATGGGGAACCCAAAATCCACACATGGAGTAACATGCAAAATGCAATGCAAAATGTTTTAAAAAAAAACGTTGCAATACTTCCCCTTACACTGTGTAACATTCAGTGTATTTTCCAGACCAGGACAAAGGATTAAACAGATGTTTTTATTAGACTGTTTATCTAACTGCGATATCTCATTCCTGAGTGATAATGGAAACACGTCTTGGATCACTGCATATGTAGAGTTGCGAACGTAGACAGCAGTCTCACATTGTGCAATACTTCAGAACACATACAGGTTTCATTTCTGCTTTGAAAAGGGGTGCAAATTAAACTGAAAGTGAGTAGTACTAGGTGTCAAAAAAACTTGAGAGGATTTTAATTACATGAATAATCACAAGATCCTGAAGGTTATGCACAAAAGTTCTATCAAAAAAGGCTCAAATCAAGTGTGATGAAAGAATGTGATTGCTAAACAGCTTTATGACTAAAAAAAAAAAAAACCAAACCAAAACCAACCCAACCAAATACTGTTTAAGAGGAGGAAAACTTTGATTCAGAACTTCTGCACTGTGAACTTTGTAAGTTCTTAAAAGACTGTGTGCAGAAAAAGTGAGAGGGAGAGAACATGAGCACCAATTGTGTTTCTATCCAAGCCTTACGGCTGTCTGTGGTGATGGTCAGTCCAGACCTCTCACTCCTGCTGCTGGTGAAATCCATCATTAAGGAACATAAGCTCAATACCTTTCTGCTTTAAGTTCCCAAGACTGACAGATTGATCTGTCATCTAAAATGAAATTCCTGATAAAATGTTCAGTGAGCATGGAAAAAGGTTATAAACTCTTCCTTCAGGCTGAACTGGGGGAACAGTAACAGAATCATTCCTGATAGAAAGGGCTGGACAGAACAAAGTACTATAAAATGAAGTACTGAAGAATTTTTATTAAAGTTTTCTATCAATATAAAGTGACAAATAAAAGAAAAATTATTTCCCTATCAGGGCCAAAATTCATGTCTTTTCCATATTTTTAGAAGTTTGAGGGGGTTTTTTACATACGATTCTTCACCTACATACTATAAAAGTCTTCTTGCTACATATTTCAAATATTCTACAAATCTTAACTGTCCTAAAGTCCTAGAGTTAAAAAGAAAGGTCTCAGCTAACATTTAAGTAAACTTGTTTTCCAAGAAATAAAATCTAGTAGCATCAGCTTTATCTGTCATGTGGAAAGCTGAAGTTAGCATGTTCCCTTAAAGGTCAGAGCTGCACTGTTTGTAAGTAAAAATATAATCATTAGGAAAAATTCTCCACAATAATATTCAAACTACCCAATCACAAAATTAAAAAAAAAACTGTTTAGAACAGTGTTAAAAAACCATAAGACTCATATTTCAGGTAACCTTGCATAAATGTCTGAGTACATTGAGAGACAAAACAAGTTGGCAGAAACACTCAGTGACTTTATACATCCATCCATTCAACCCTGACCTACAGTCTGCCTTGGATTTGGTTCATAAAACACCACCCTCATGCAGTATAAAATGTAGATGACTCAGATAAAGAAGAAATGGGAGTGGAGCCAAACGAGCTGAATAAGCATTGCCACTTCAGTCTATCCACTTTGCTTGCTTAAAGGTCAAAGCATACAAATTATTAGGAAGCTGGAAAAAGATGAAGAGCTCAGAAACCCAAACTCACCTGAAAGACGACTGACTTGGATCCTAGTTTAGAGGAGTTAACATATCTAACTAGAGTTAGGGCTCAGCATATGGTGGCTACCATGCTAGGAGGTAACTTGTGGGGTAATTTTGGTTCAGTTGGTTGTGTTCTAGGAAGATCGACTGGATTGGGACAATCAAATCATAGAAGAACATAATGGTTGAAGGCACCTCTGGAGTTCTCCAGTCTAGCTGGCTGCTTGGCTCAGGGCTGCACAGAGTCTCCAAGCATGAAGATGCTACAACCTCTCTCGCCTCTCATTCCAGTGTTTGACCACCCTCCCCACAGCAAAAAGTTTCTTTCTATATTAAGCTGGAGTTTCCCATCTTCCAGCTTGCATTCATCCTGTTGTCTCTCCACTGTGCACTGCTGAGACACGTCTAGCTTCATCTTCTCTCTACTGTCCCGTGAGATAGCTACAGGCAGGAAAAAGATCCCCCCAAAACTTCTTTGCATAGGAAATATGAAGCTTGTTCTCTCAGCCTCTCCATGTGTGCCATGTGCTCCAGACCCCCTGATCATAAGGGTGGGCTTGCTCCAAGATATCAAAGGTTCAGGGTAAGCATAATTACATCTTTTACAATATATTTTAATCTTTTCTCTTAACACAGTATTTGAAAACTATGTATTCTGAACAAGTTTAGCCTTTCAAGAAAAACTAACTTTTCAGAGTCGTTCAGAATAACCACTATTTGCAGTTGGAGGGGTTTAAGGGAAGTGCCAAATACCAGCATTCAGCAAGGTCCAAAGAACAACAGGCAATCCTCTAAATGCAGGACGAACCTAGTGGATTTTGAGCAACAGCCAAGGGCCAGCACACAGTAACAAGCAGATGCTCTACCCTTTGCAGGTGCAGAGACCTTTAAAACAACTGTTGTGTTGGGTCTTAAGTCATCCCTGAAGGGATCATTCTGTACTTCATACCACAACACCAGATAAATATTAGAGTTACAGTTACCCATTAACTGCTTTGAACAGAGCTTAGACTGCATCATCACCATGCATCCCTCTAGCACCCTGATTGTCCCAATCAACAGAAGGTGCAAAAAGGCCAGAGGATCCAGCTGGGCTCTACGTCACTTTGGAGCAACACTGTGAAATGTTCTTGGGATGGTCAGAGCAACAATGCGATAAATACAAATCTGCCATGCAAGGCACAACAGTGACACTTTGCAACAGCTTTTTCTTTGAAATTGTGAATATATTTTCTTTCAAAAGACGTTTAAGACATTATACCATAATAGGCAAAATAATTATCCACTCTGGACTGCTGTAGAAACATTCATTTAAAAACCCACCTCCACAAACTCAGTATGTTTGCCTGCTTATTGAAGACCATTAATATACAATATGAAGACTGAGATCAAAGAATTGGAAAACAGTCACAACATCATAAAACTTAGAAATGTGTTGTAGTATCAGCAGTAATCATGGTCACTATTTTTGCGAAGTACAGATACCTATGCACTTTCACTACTTGTTTCTGATTTTCTGACCCAGTATGTTATAGCTAGCTTTAAAATCTTGCTACAGTCTCTTAGATTCATATTTATTATCTGTACAATTTTCAACTTTAAGGACAGGATAAACACATAAGTACTAACAAACACATAAGAATATTGTTTATACATGAGTTTTCTTATGTCCCTTAGCACTGCATACAAAATAGAGAAAAAAATAGCTAGGTAGCATACACACTAAAATATTAGTGTCTAGCATTAGAAAGCAATTCCTTTAAGATGTAAATAGCTGAATTTTCTTCCTATACAAGAACATAATGTTGTCACAAATGCTGTGGACTCAAGTTTTCTCTCAGAAGTGGAGCTCCAAGTGATTTAGTAAATAATTTTATTCCCTCCCCTAACAGGAGCACTGGTTCAAAGTAATTTTCCAGCTAAGAAAGAGTGAGATAGAAGGATATGCTTTAGCAATATTTCTTCTTTTTTAAAACCCATTTTATTATGCAGAATATCAATTTATACTATTAAAATTGTTTAAAGGATGGCTCTGCTACCTCTCACACATTTTCTTTCTCCATCAGCAATCCTACTGGGGATAGATCTACACAGACATACAGTCATAAAATACACTGCCCATATTTACTTAGAATTTATACAGTGCTTCTCATAATAAAATCTGAATACCTTCTAAATATTAATGAATTCATCTTCCCTATGTTGTGACACACAGTTATAGTTCAGACATAGTTTAACAAAAATTGTTAAAATTTTTTCTTGAATAAGGTCCAGTTGGGACCTTAAACAGGCTTAGTTTCAGAATGATGAGCACCAAGTGCTGAGTTTTCTAAGAGTAAAGGTGTTCATCGGACACCCAAAGGACAGAAGCACAATAAGCACATGTAAAAAAGAGGGCTTATACAATTTTCCCAGGGTCAAGAATAAATATGGATCAGCAGCAAGAACAGGAAGCAGTTCTCTCAGTTCTCTCACTACTCTGCCAACAAGCCATTCTTCATCCCAGAAATCACATACTTCAAGTTTTCAGGTTTTTTTCATTAACCTGTTCTAAAATTCTGATATTTGTAACAAATACATATTTAACTGCTTCCAAAAAAGGTTGAATTAAAGACAGCCAAAATTATTTGACTCAAGCAGCTCTACAAGAAAGGCTGAAAATCAGTATTAATGCCATTCAAAAAACCGAATATCAAAACCCTAATAACAACAATTTTCTCAATGTGATGGAGGGAAAGTAAATAATTCCAGCTCTGTTTAAAGCTGGAAGCTGTTTGCTCAGAGTTAGGTGGAGACATCTTCATGAACTGCTGCCACACAATGACTTCAGCACAGACCACTCTTAAGCTCTGTGGTTGTAGCAAACAGGCTGAAAGTCTAGTGTACCTCACTACGATATTGAAAAAGCAAAACGTTTCTTCCATTGTCTGCAGGAGTCTGCAAAGGAAACCTTTGTTCACCTTATCTCAGGGGAACAAAGGGCTGGAGAGCAGTGCTGTTGAAAGGGACCTGGGGCTGCTGGTTGATGGCAAGTTGAGCGTGAGTCAGCAGTGCCCCGGCAGCCAGGAGGGCGACCGGTGTCCTGGGGGGCATCAGGCACAGCATCGCCAGCCAGGCAAGGGAGGGGATTGTCCCACTCTGCTCTGCACTGGGGAGACCTCACCTCACGTCCTGGGGCCAGTTTTGGGCACTACGATGTAAGAGGACATCAAACTATTAGAGTGTGTCCAGAGAAGAGTGAAGATGGTGTACGGTCTCAAGTGCAAGACCTACAAGGAGCAGACAAGGTCACTTAGCTTGTTCAGTTTGGAGGAGAGAAGGCTGAGGGGAGGGGACACCTCATGACAGCTTACAACTTCCTCAAGTGAGGCAGCAGAGGCAAGATGCTGATCTCTCTCTGGTGACAATCACTAAGGCACGAGGAAATGGAATGGAGCTGCATCATGGGAAGTTCAGATTGGACATTAGGAAAAGATTCTTCACTGAGAGGGTGGCTGGGCACTGGAATAGGCTGCCCAGGGAAGTGGCTGCAGCACAAAGCCTGACAGAGTTCAAGGAACATCTGGACAAGACTCTTAGTCACATGATGACTAAGGTAGTTCCGAAGGAAGCAGGAGTTGGACACTATGATCGTTATGAGTCCCTTCCAACTTCAGACAATCTGTGGTTCTGTGATTGCTTTATCCATATGCAGAACCACTGCACACCACCTGACAACATCTGGGGAAGGAAACCAAATGTCATGGGTTCTTATTATTAATCACAATCAGAAATTGGTTTTATACCAAGTATTTTGACTTCTAATAGTTTTGTTGCCATATATTAAGAACACTATAACTACACGTGAATAAAACAAAACTGTTAAGAATTCATTCCATGTACAGTGTTAATAGTTGCAGAGATCAGTTGACCGTAAGAGATTAACAATCCAATTCAGCACTAATCAAACATTTATATGTATAAACACTTCCTCAGAAACTCCTGACTAAAAGATCACTAAAACAAAAGAAATAAATCTGTTCCTGAAAATGAAATTTTCTATTAGCAAGATTCTTCTTCCTGCTAAAAAATTCTCAAGAGAGTTCCACTTAGACATGTTTATTTCCAGGAGTACACATTCTGATGTGCAGGCTTATCCCTCTTTAGTATACACTATTTTAAAGTCAGCAATTTAAAAGAGAGAACTAGTCTCAGGAATATCATCCTTAAACTAAAAGTCCTTAAGCAACTTAACAGGGTAATGAAAAATCTTAACATTCCTACCAGAGGAGCCATATTTTATTCCTGGAAAATTGGAAGCTAACCTACTGTACCTACTGCCTTTCACAGTGTCTTCTTTGGTCTATAGAAGCACTCCAATTAATTTGATTTATCATTAAAAAAAGAATAAATGTAATCCCTTACTGAATGTTGACACAAGACTTCAATACATTGGTAAGAAATTTGTCAGTTTGGAAAGGATTTAAACCATTCTCACTGTTAAAGTGTTCTACTCATAGTAAATTTTACACTTGCATTAGATTTATCTTCTTTAAATGATACCTTGTAATTTTTTCTCATTCCAAATACGTAAATTCTAAGACAGTTCAACACTTTTGCTCTAGTTTCTTCTAAACCCATCTTCGGATATTAAATGTCTTTCAAAACTAGCAATTATTTTGCTTTATAAACTACTCATTAAAATAAGTTTTGGCATTTTCACTTTCAGAAATCCTCATAGATTACATTCCTAATCTGTCACAGCAGTTTTACATATGCTGCCACAGCATACAATTTGACTATGAGATATAGTAGTTTTGAGGAAATAGGCATACTTCAGAGAAAGAAAAAAAAAATAGAGATATTCATTATGGATACATTTAAGGTTTCTAACTATGACTAATGTCCATCCTGTAGAAGCCATAAAAATCCCCCTTAGAATCTAATTTCAGATACCTTATAAATGCAGGTTTTCCCTAACAGCAGTAATGAGCAGGTGCAATACAGCAAAAAGAGCCATTGCATTGAACGTTTTTGTAACAGCATTGAATATACAGAGAGGAACAGGAATGCCACACACAAAGGTATTAAAATAAATACTATTTTGTGTTCTTTAAAACACATGTAGACTAAGCATTCTCAGATAACTTTGTGTTGATTTTTCTAATAGAGGGCTGATTCTAAATTAAGGATTGAGTGTGCCCACAGACTGGACAGATGTCCAGAGAAATCAATCAGCATAGTCTTCTCATGCAAGTGCAGAGCTGAAAGCTTTGACTTTAAGTCAAAGCTCATATAGTGCATAGAAGACCAAGGGCCCATTCACACTAAATTCTAGAGCTTTTATTATTTGCCAAATTTACTATCCTAATTTTCTCCAGAAGATGAGTTCTGTAGCACAAACATGTGCTCTCTACAGAATATAAGAGAAGGAGTCTCTCAGTCTGTTGTTTCAAGTACTCATCCTGAATGGACTACAAGTACTCACAGGAGTTAGAAACATGCTTCCCACTCTTTCAGACAATCAACAAGATGTGCACCATGCTGGACTAGGAGGTGATTTCTTTAACAGACACAAGTAAACTAATACTTCAAATGCTGCAATAACCTCTGATCCATGTTCCTCTATACTTATAATCCATGTGGCTGCTAGACAGAAAAATACCTTTACCTTTTCCCTCAAATGATGTATGACGGAAATCTCTCACTAGAAAATTGAAACCAAGCAAAAGAGGAATGACGAGGCTCTTCTTTTTCCTCTCCAGTGTTCTTCTTCTCCATTTTATAGTACTTTCATAGGTAAGACTGGCCATAAAACAATTATTATTTTTAAATCATTCTAAGGGGATGGCTTTGTTACTTTAACTGGATCACAACGAGTGGCATCTCTGACCATAACCACCTCCTGTAGCTTTTTCCTTCTATTAAAATTCAAAATGAAATATAGAATCCAACCATTGCTTCCACTTGGATGCTATACAACTTCTTTCTCACAACTGTTTTTTTTTTTAATGGAAGGATTTTGGTTAGAATTATTATTAATTTTAAAAAAAGCAATCTAACTATACCAAAGCAATCTAGTCATACATGGCTATGTATCTTCTACTACATAAAATTTCCACAAAATTTTTAGCTTTCTTGAGAAGTTGTTACACAAGAAAACTGGAGTAGCTTGTTTCTTTCACAGTGCATGTTTATCTATTCTTTATGTAACTATTACAATTTTTCTTTTAATTTTGCTTAGCTAATATTCTCTCCCTTAGTGATAAATGTAATATTGAATTCTATTTTCAACTGCAATTACAACAAAGTGAGCAAAGCACACCTCCTAAAAGGATCAGTGACTGCCACCATAACAATGATTTTGAAGCATTTTTTGAGTATTCAAGGACAGGCTGGATGCAGTCTATCAAAAACATGAGAAGTATATGATCCTTTAGTTTAAGATGTCCAATACAGCCATCCCAAAATACATAGGGACAGTATAAAATTTCAAACCTATACACAACTAGGAAAAATAAACAAAAGATATATGAACAGGACTGCAAAGAAAAATCTATTTTGTATTTTCATAGTAAGAGCTTTCCACTGTATTTGAAGGAAAAGAAATTAAAATATGTAATTTTAAAATTAATTTTAATTATTTCACAAATGTAAAGAAAATATGTGGACTTGGTTGTGTTAAGGCTAGAATGATAGTATAAATAAAACAACCATTGTATTTCAATCTTTAAACTAGACTGTGCAGTTTAGACATGACACTCTCTACTACTGGTTGATCATATTTAATAATAAGATATCATTTTAAAATACAATATTATTCAATCTTACTATAAAGTAATTTTTGTTGAAAGAATATGCCTTTAAACTTTAACTGGCTGTTAAAATACAGAACTTTGCAAAAAAAAAAAATTACAGCAAAAACTGATGTCTGTGACAATATGCTGATGTGACTAAAAGCTACACCAGAGATTTTAATAAGATAAGCACACAATTGACTACTGAGCTTTAAAAACAGGGTAGCACTGAGCTCCTAATCACAAGCATCATTAGCTTTAGTTTTAAAACTTAGCAGCAGAAAAATAGAATTTCATCAACTACACAGAATTTCTTTTCTATGCAACAGCTTACATTCAGGTAACACTAAATGAAGACCAGGTAATATTTATGATGTTACCCTTTTAAAAGTAACATAACACAGAAAATAACATTTATGTTGACTTCATTGCCTGCTACTCAGCAAAATCTTGGTAGCAATCTAAAATACAAATAGCCATAATTTACAAGTATGGCAGTAAACCACTTGCAAATCCTTTATCAACCTCATTCCAGCATTGCAGCATAATAATCAAAATCAATATTTTATATATCATAAACTGATATTTCCAGCAGATGACATATGTTTGACACAGAAAAATACATTAGAAACAGAATACTAAGGATACAGCAGTAAAAGGCAGCAAGAAAGCAAAACATGAAATATATCCCACAGTAACTTTTCCTGCTACAACCCCTTCTTCATCAACAGCAGCATTTCATATTTATACATTATATCAACCCAACTTTTGGCATTATTTACATAATCATGGAATTTGGCTCATTATATTTAATCTTGCTACCAAGGGGAGTTTGCACCTTTTAATTTTTTCCACATTATTATGTCAGCTCTCCTTCTGCTGTTAAATCCCTTACTGTGCTGAAAATACCCCTAAATCGTCAATATGTCTCCATACACATCACTAGATTTTCACCGACCACATTAGACATTATTGCAAGACCAATGTCTACTCATATTGCAGTTATACCTTCATATTGCTTTGTAGGACTACTTATAATCTGTGTAAGCACTAGCAGTACGTAAGCACTCCCACGATCTGGGATCAAGGTACTGATGAAATTTATTTGCATTCAGGTATAACATGAAATTCACCTCTGAAATTCTGTAATGAAGAACTGTATTCAGGTTTTTCACACACTCACAAACCACACCATTAATGTGCATTTCCTAAATGCAACAAAGTGCTGAGAGATAAATGAGTGCAGAGGGTTTCCAGAGGAACTGGAACTCTCTTTAAAGCCTCTTACTAATTAGCTCAGTGACTAAACCCTAGTTCAGGTGAAGATAAATTATGCCTATTCTCTTAGAACAACTTTTTAGGTAAACAGTAACAGATTTTTTTCACTGATCCAGTTCTTTTTTGCTGGGCAACTATAATATTTAAAAAGGTGCAGTCATAAGTGACATGAAAGGACACTTTTCATATGCTTTGATTGAATTCAGTGATCTAACTGGTCCAGAGGGATGATAGAGGATAAAAAAATTCCCAAATCTGAGTGTTACTGCTCAGACCACAACATTGGGTAGTGTGCAGTATAAGAGGTAGTATAACTCTACACTGATGAGCAGCGAAAAGCAGTCATATTAAAACTTAATTCTTGTGAACTTCTCAGTATCTGCAAGCCATCATGTCTTTGCTACTGTGCTAGCTAGACTATAGCTAGTACATTCAATCTCACTTGGATTGCAGCACAGCCTAGAAACAAAGACTGCTCCTGGAGATGCTTTTCAATTTTGAGCCCACAGTATTTCCCTTCAGAGTCTGTTATAACAGAGTCAATGTCCTGTCAGTTGCATCGCAGGAAATAACATTAACTATATTGAATGATACATAGAAAATACACATTGGATATTGAGTCTTGGAATAGAAATTATTAAGTACTAGTAAAAAGCATGACCTTGATAGTAATAGCTCTACATTAACTTACTGTCAGTATAAAATAGAGTATTGTCTCTGAAACATAACTCAAATTCAACAGTTTAAGGTCTGGTAAAGGTCTAGGAATGATAACACAGAGCTCAACATTACTATTTGTGCTGTTTCTTGAAACCAATGAAAGTATAAACCTAGACAACGTCTAGTTAACGGAGAATTATGGGAAACAAATTATATGCAACTCCCTTCACCCATATGACTGTGAAAATTATTTCAGAAACCTGTAATGAAGGAGTTTGTTAATCTGTCCTGTTCAATCCATTCTGTTCAAAAGAAAAACAGCCTAATGATTAATCCTTCCAGCCTGATTAGTCCTGGCTCCAGAGTTTTCCCAACTGCCTAAAATTCCTTTGCTGAATTCAGTTTTCTGTAGGGAAAACAGAGGAACAGGTTGCCACCATCCTTACTGTTTCTGGCATTGAATCTCGCATTCCTTGAGCCAAACAAGACCACATATATATATATATATATACATACATACACATATATATATACATATACGCAGTTAAATTTTAAGATTCCAACACCTGAAGACATTTCAAATATTAACTAAATATTTAAGGATATTAACATGAAACATTTGACTTCCATATTTTACTGAGTTCTTCTTTTATTACTACCTAAAATTAGTCATACTAGGTCAAAACTATTTATGAACTACAGTAAAATACATGGTTTTGTTCTTAATACTTATCACAAAATGCAATCCATACAAATATGTACACAAAATATCATAAAGCCAGTGTTCCGTATGCTCTTGGAAAATCTATCATCACTAAGAAAGCTACTTTAATAAAAAAGGGTTTATCTGGGTATGCAGTATTAAAGAGATTCAAAATGATAGGCAGTGAAATAAATCACTGCAAAGGAAGAGTGAAGATTAAAATACTGAACCTTCCGAAAAGAATATTAAAGTTGATTCAGAATCCCATTTATGAACCTCGTCTACCGTGAATAAGACTGAATTTCAAGAATGATACAAAAGCAAGTATGCAATCTGCTTGCACTGCATAAATTATGTGTATTTACTTATAATGCTTATTTAGAAATCATCAGGAGCACGCTTACAAGACAGGACACTTACCTGATACAACTTTAGGAACTTAGAAATCAAAAAGAGACTGGAATTTAACAATGAAAAGGCTAATGGATAGCACAGTACCCAGCTTCCAAACTAGCCTAAAGATTTCTCTTCTTCATTAACATACTTGTTTTGCAACATTTCATAGAAACAAAACCAACAGTTTTCATGACTTTTATAAGTGGCAGATCCTATTTAGGGATTGAAGTTCCACATGTGACGATCCAAAATCATACCCTTGATACTTTATATTGAAAGAAATTCTAAAAGCAAATAGTGGGATTTGAGGCTACCATGCTAACAGTACGAAATTTGTATTTGATACTATTAAATAAAATATAACTTCCTCAGCATTTCTTGTATGGACTGGGCAAATATATAGCTCTAATTAAGAATCAAGCTCATTAATTCTATTTTTCAGGGGATTTTTTGATTCAAAAAAACAAAAAGGTACTTATCTTAAAGACTTTTTTTATACAGGTGGACTAGTTGGCGAGAACCTCTTAAATGACTGCTTACACTAGTTTCTTTTGTTCTGCTAGACTGTTCCATTTCATTTTACCATCATCTTAATATTTTATCAACATGCCTAATAAAATTTACTAGTTTGACATGATTTGGGGGATATGATTTCTATCTATTAGAATATATATATATATATATATATAAAATTTTTCTTACCAAGATGACTTGGAAAAGAACTGGAAAAAGATGGATTTCTTCCATGAGGCTGTAAAAACATATTTTAAGATTTATTTAAAAACAGAGGAAGTGAATTCTTATTTAACACACTAAACTCACAATAGGAACAGAGCAGTAGAATAGCCGTTGCCAAGATCCATGACCCAGAACCTTAGCCTTTGACTAGCTCTCAACAAAAATGAGTTCCATTTCAGATATTAAACAGAAACAGCAATGTTATACTGCTTTGGAAATTACTTCTAGTGAAATCTGCTCCACTGATGTGATTTAAGTGAGTAGAACAGTAACTAAGTTAGCATTTTTTAATGGCAGAAATTAATAAAAATTTGTAAGTATGGCACTGTACATATTATGAAACAGAATGCACCACTAACTGTTTGAATTAATAGACTCGGCACACATAATGAAATTATAAATACACTGTGTTTTTTTTAAAGAATGCTATGTTAGCTAACTTCTTGGGTTTAACATATTTATGTATGATACTTTTGTCAGTCATTTGACAATGCTGAGCAGTGGTGGCCCAAAGGAAGTCAGCCATATTCTCTTGCACTTCAAAATCAGATAAAACCCAGCATATATACGCTTTTAGAAAGAATATTCTCAGAAATCAGTAATACTTTACATTAATGCAGTGTTTTCTATTCTTAGAACACAAAACACTGTATTAGTAAAGCATGTGTCTCTCACACTATGATGACATATGAGTCACATGACTACATGCTTTTTACTATATTATATTGTCTAATTGGAAGACTGATTTTCACCTTTCCTTACACACCATACTAAATGCCTATTCACCGAACACCAAACTCTGTTTCAGAAATTTTTTCTTGTGTCACTATAATGTCACTGAAGTGCTTCATAAACAATTGGTAGGTTTAGCTTTGTGACACAGTAAAGGTAAGACTACATTAAGAAGCCCATGTAATAAATGCAGAACTCAAACACAGAGAGCACGTCTGGGATCTCAGTGTACAACACACTACAAAATTGTCTTGCCAGTAGTATGTTAGTTAAAAACACCAATTATATTACATAGTTCTCTCTGAATAAACAGGAGTTATATAAAATAAGTATCTAATTTCATGTTTGAAGCTTTACTGTGTAAAACTCTATATTGGCTTCTGGTAAAACAATAATCAGATTAATTCTGTTTGGTAAACTATTTGTTTAAAAGAACTCATATAATTCTAAAATCACTTAGTTCCATTAAAGAGTTTTTATTCATGTCCAATAAGATGAGAAGGTGTTATTTTTATGGATAGTGTAAGCTAAAATACTAGACTGTGAACTGAAGCAGCTAAAAGGCATTTTACATTCTCCTTTATCAACTTAACGAAAAAAATCAGAGGGGGCTAGAACAGATACCCAAAGGTCATAACAGAAATGCTTCATTTAGATTAATAGCACCTGTAAGAGCCCTGGTTGTTCATATTTGCTGGAACCATGTATTGTAAAGGAAATACAATAAGTAATGAAAGCCATGCTAAGAGAACAACCGTATCTACGAATAACTGAGAATTAATTCTAAGTAATGCAGATACATGCATTATGTATAAATAATGGTTTTGTTTTTCATACTGTTTTTCTATTTCTCTGATCCTTGCCTTCACCTAAATGTAATAATGATTCTATGATGTAGAATCTATATGAGTTAAGGGTGGGAATAAGAAGATCTGTTGCATTGCACAGCACTGGCATGTGGACATAGAGGCAAGTAAATCACATCCACTAAACTGTTCAAAACATAACATAACAACAGTATCATTTTATGCATCCACATATAGACTTTTAACAAAACTAAACAACAGCCTTGTTCAAACAAACATATGCATTTCTTCTTGCATACAGAAATGTAACACTCAACAGGGGAAAAAGAATTTAGGTAAGGAAAAAAACTCACTATTTCTAAGTTTAGAAGCTTGAATTTAAGGACAATTTCTCATCTTATTAAACTGAGGGAATACTTCTTCCATATGCAGTGGAAACAAGTTCCTTTCATAGGTCAGGAGAACACGAAAGCTATTCTCCTCTGGGCCATCTAATAACCCTTAAATAGACAGTTATGGCAGCTTGGACACAGCCAGGTCATAAGAGAGTCCCAGGACTATAGATAGGAAGATTTATTATGTTTGAGGTTCATTTCCAGAGCCAAATCTATTAGTTATATTAAAAGCTAAGTCCATGCCTGCAAAACTGAATTTTGCTGATGTAGATATAACGATACTGAATGCAAAGAAAGTAATTTAAACACCACAGACTCCCAAAAAGAGCGACTACAGTAACAGCAATCATACTGACAAAACACAGTTTTGCCAGCACAAGCCTACTTATGCTTAGGGCTTATTGGAATTACTTACCCCAGAAAAAGCTGCTCACTTTGCTATATAAGCAGCATTTAAACTGTGAACACATTAGCAGTAAAATACAATCAAATACCAAGAATAGCTAAGCAATCCTAGTTTAGGCAAAACCTAGAAAAGAGCTTTTGTGGTAGAGGGTAAATTATGAAACAATTGTTTTCAAACACTGCAAGCAGTCTTGATTGTTACAGCATTACAAACTCAGCTATACTTCCTGCTGAGATAAGCTAAGACAAAACTAGAGCCAACAGGTCTGTTCTTAAAGGTCACCTGCGAACCTTTATCACTGAAATAATAAAAAGTTGCAGCCTTGAAAGAAAATCATACACATAACTTACCTAAAGCATAAAGTCACATCAAGCATTGCATTAAGACAAAGCTTAAAGCTGATTCATCCCAACTTTTGCATATATGTGCTCAAGCGAGAGAGTGACATTATCACACTCTTCACTGCTGTCTTACATAGTTTTACAAAGGAATTGTGTTAAAGACAGTGAAAGAGGAGTTTAGCTATGAAATTTATTTCATAGAATGTTCATATTCTAAACCAAAAGTATTTTGGTTCTTCATAGACTGTTACATGATTTATATTAATTAGTTCCTACCCTGTTTGGAAAACATACAGAATCATCACAATATGCAATATGCAATTCATAATACTAAATAATAATATTAAATATTCCCATCTCATTTAAATGTATATATAAATAAACAGCACTGGCTCAAAATAACTGGTCATCTGATTTTAAAAGACTTGCTATCAGTACAATCTGAATTTTGAATATACTAACAATTTTCAGAATGAGATTGTGCCTCCAATTCTGCTTTCCAACAACACGTGAGATCTAAGAGATCCTGAATTACTTTCCTGAAAAACAAATCCTACTGCAGGATACTGAACACAAAAGGATTTTTGTTACAGGTTTGACACCTTAGAAATTTGAAAGACAGAAAATATGATGTTACCAGGTAGACGCTTTAGAGAAAAGTTCAGTGGGAGGGTGTGAAAATCTGGGTATTACAGACATTCGAAGCTGAAAAAATGAGTAGAAATTATTCTGAAGAACAGAACTGGTGGACACGCACAAAGCAAGAACCAAGATGTTCATTTTAAAGGGATGAAATGTCAAATCCACGAGAGATTTTTGAACCCCACTAAGGGCTCTTGAAAAATAGGCATGACTGTTCACATTGCAAAGGCTAGGGGGAGACAACTAAAGGAGACAATATTCTGGAAATTTATGAAGTAGTGTTCCTTTTCACTGTAAGATGATGGCATAAAATTAAGTGGCAAGTGATCAGATCAGACAAAGAAATCAAAAAAAACCCCACTGAAGATGATAGATCTTTATTTGCATGTGGTTATGTTATAGAATAACTATTTATGCTGAAAGCTATTTGTGAAATATCCTTTTCAACCCACATAAATGAAAAAAAACTACCCCTCAATAGCTACCATCTACAGAACACCACATCATCTTATATGGGTTCTGAAAAAAACAACTCACAGGGGGCTGAGAAAGCCTCCAGAAAGTATTCCCACTCACTTGACTGCTTCCTGTAGTCTCCTCTGGGCACCTACTATTGAACACAAGAGAATGGACTGGACAGTGGTTTAGATTTGCTTCATGCTGAACAGAGGATTCATGGCAGAACTAAATTCACTCAAGTCTACAGCTCCAGATGTAGCACCCCAACCAGCTGACCCTTCCTCATTTGCTACTTACATGCACAAAGCAAAAAATTCACTATTGAAAGTAAAAATAACCAAGAATGAATGGCACTTGCTCCTTTTTACTGCTTTACATTAAAAGAGCACATATTTGAACCTTCCAACATGACTCTTTTCAAAAATTCACTTAACAGTAACATCAAATATTTGTGTCACATTTTTACAAGTTAGACATTCAGTAATTGATCAGAAACACGAAAGAGGAAACAAAATTACAGGTTTAAGGTTAATAGCTTATTCCTCTACTAAAGAGGAGCTTTTATAAAATGTAACACTAAGGAGTTGTGGTTTACATTAAAAATGGTGATTAGTATTACAGTCTGTACATGACTAGACTATGAGAACTCCCTTGCAATAATGAACTCTGACCACTGCCTTTGATACGAATTACAATGATGTGCGGCTTGACAACAGTGTTATTAGCTGACACAAAACTTAACATTTCAAGAGTCTGTTTCTGGGGAAGTCTTCCTGCCTGGTGTTATTCGATAAAGCAGCAAACATACAAACATTACACCAAACAATAGGAACAGCAAAGATCATAAAAATTCTCTGCTGTTTTATATCAGTGTTACTTCTCTAAAAGGAAAATCAGGGGTTTTACAACTCAATTTACATAGAGTGAAACTAGCACAATCAAAATCAAAATCGGGTTCTAAATCTACATAAACGTTCCCTAAAGTTCCAATAAAACAGTTTCATCCTCTGGCAATCTCTCTCAATCCATCTGGATTGTGATTTTCTCACTAATGTGAAACTAACCTCTAACATGTAATTCTACTCAGTTCAGTTGGACAAGGCCCTAAGGCTTACCTGTTATTAGAACTACTCCATTTTATTTTATTCATATTCATTATGGAAAATAAAACAACACATAAAAACAGAGAAGTAATTTAGAAGGAAACAGATCTACTTTTTAAAGTGAGCATTTCAACCTTAAACTGGGAAATTAAAATGACTAATGAGAGGAACAAAGTGTTTTTAAAGCAATTAATACAAGCCCACATTAATCAAGGAAAGCACTAAAGCACTAGTCCTCTAGTATAATGGCAAATGAACTTCAGCAGGTTCAAAGACAATCTATGCATAAAACTAACAAATGAACTGAATCACAATTCTAGCAATTAAAAGCACCACATTGTACTCCAAAGAATTTGGTTTTGGTTTGGGGTTTGTTTGGTTTGGTTTGGGGTTTTTACTGTTTGATTTTTGAAATCAAGGGCAAGGATTTTAGACTATTTCAGAATATACTGGGCTGATCTAGATCATGATAATGTACGAAAAGATGTTCAACTAATTACTAACACCGACTCTAATATGTGCCTTTAATGGTCTTTAAAAGATAATACATGGGTACAAAAAGTAGCATAAACGAAGTCTGAAAATTGGACAATTCTTGGATGATTCCAAAGACATTATGACAGTTACTTTAATTAGTCAAGACAATATGCTGCAATGTATAAGGTTGACCCATCTACCATCTTCACAGGTACTAGATCTGAGGCATTTAGAAGCAGTAGATATTTTTGTTGTTGCTCTTCAGCATCTTCCTGTTTTGGTTTCTGATACCTTTTCCCCTTTTTTAGAGCAGTTTGTCTGGAAAATTTATTTTAAGGACAGGAAGTGAGAAAGGTTGCTTAATTTGGTCCCCTGTCCTTCACCATACATCTAAGAAGGGTGCCTTATCATTGGTGTTTAGTTAGGTGTTTCTCCCTCAGGAAATGACCTTAATAGAATACTGGAATGTGTCCCACTTCCACGATCATTATCTGATGCAGTATCTGACATTCCCCCCACTTCTATTCTATTACCTTTACTGTCTTCCTTCCTTGCGACCAAAATTGTCTATTTTAGCAACCCATAAAATTCAGACTCCATAGTTCAGAAGGTTTAGCTTTCAGATCTATTAATGCTATGATTTTCTGACCAAAGGTAGGCCGAGTAGCTGCCCAAGAGAGCACAAAGCTACCTTTTGTAAGGTTCTCCCTAAGGCCAAAAGGCAAGTTAAGAATCATCATCCAGTAAAAGTTTCCTGGAGTAGCACAGTACAGAATCTATTACAACAGTCAAAACATTTAAGAGCAGCTAAGTGGTATACAATAGAGTTATAGGCATATCATATTCTTAGTTTTAAGAGAAACTAAGAAATTCACATAAACTCCTCCTCACTACTAGGAAAAACCTAGCAATCTGATCATTACAGACCACAACAAAGAGCATTAAAGATTCAAAGCAGGAACAAAAAAACCACCCCAACCCTTTATAGATTATGTCTGACTTCTTCTCCATATATATAACCTATACATTAAGTTTGTAAACACACCAAAGGGCAAGTTACCTATGATACTGTTCTTTCTGAATGCAGACTTCGCACAGTTAAATCAGACCTCAGCCTGCTACAGACATTTGCTCCCACTGTGAGAAGCTCTATTCCTCCAAAAGCTCTTCACACAGGTACAATCCACCAAAAGCAATTAACATAAAGGGAAAAAAAACTAATGCAAATTTACAGTAGTCCAGAAATTAATCACTAACTGAAGCTATCACTTTCCTTAATATCAGTGATTTCTTTTAAAATCAGCAGTCTCAATATAGCTAAACACAAACTCTGCTATTAATTCTCACACTGGTTTTAATGTCCACAATTTCTCTTATCACAAAACACTAAACATTCTTGAAGAAGACAAGGCAATAGGTATTTAGGAGAGCCACAAGAGAATGCTACTAAAAGGTTTAAAGCCAGACTATTTGCTTTGAGCCAAGTATAAAATAGGCAACTGACGGACAAATTCTGTTCAAAGCTCATTCTTCCAATATCTGATATTTTCTTAGTAAACTAAGTGAGGTTGTATGAGACAGCAATTGTTGTGTGATGTAAAAGCAGGTACAAAAGGGTACCTGATTCAATTATACTCTAACCCATTCAGGTCAAAACAGACAAGAAAACACTCATCCTTTTCTGAAACTGGATTTTCTTCCTGTGGATGCTCATATGATCAGATGCCAAATACTTAAAATCATCCACAGAAACTCATTAAAGTCGGGGTATTTTACAGCTACCATCTTACACAAGAGGTAACTTATGTTGGTGAGAGATCTAATTCTGCAGCACACTAACGGGATATCACTAGAGTTTTTCATTGCTAAATTGAAAAACAATGGAGTGCAAGAGCTCCCACAACACAGAACATTAAAAATTACCTCAACAGTGGAGCAATGGCAAAGATTACAAAGTATTTTTTATATTCATATAAAATGCTAATTAAAGGCATTCCAAATACATATTGTAACTACAGTATTTTATCATAAGCTTAAAAAAATCAAAAATATAATTGTATTCTAGTATCTGTGTCAATGCCATATATAACAAATAATCTGTAATAGAAAACAGAAATGTCCAAAAATAGTAAAAAGAAGATGAAATGTCTTTCCTCTGATATCACAATTTAGCTAATTACAATCTCAGCTATGAAAAAAAGGAAACAATAAAATGGAGGGCATCTGTCTTCTTTCAAGTGCTAAAATAAGAACTGCTCAAATGCAGATGCCTCTATGAAGGAGCACACAGGTGAAAACTGAGCTGATGGTAAGAAGAAGAAGAACAGTAAGTGTGAGATGCAAGAAAATTGGTAGAATTAATAAAGAAAGAGCAAGAAAGCAAGAATCTGTTAGGTGAACATGTCCGAGAACAGCTGTCATGTGGAATAAACTAAATAAAAGGACACTAGCCCTTGTCCTCCTCTCAATTCACTCTTTACTTCGAAATAATATTATTAATAACTATTTCCAAAAGACATTGCAACAGTAAGGTAAACACTAATTTAACATTTTGTCATTTTACAGTCTTTTTGTTACCACCACTTTCATTCATTTAAAATCACAGGAGAAAGCATCCATCCTTGAAAGCCAGGCATGGTGGATAAAATGTAAGCTTGAAGAAGCCACAGAGACTCAATGCAGTGACTCGCATCACTCTCATCAGTACTAAAACGCAGTAGAGTTTTTCCACAAAGAACAAACTAAATCCCACAGGATTTGTGTCCAGTGTTTTTTATTTACTCCCCATCACAATTTTTGCAGATACTTTCCATCTGTCTAATGAAAGGAGCAAAAGAGAGCATATGCCTTCAGTAATTTTGAGCTTCATGAATACTGATTAATTAGTCATAGAACCAAAACAGAACCAATTGTGCTATAGTGTTCACTATAGTGTGTGCCTGATTTCCATTGTGTACACCAACAATTTGTATCAACATGAATATATTATTCACCTCTCTCATGTTTTTGAAGCATTGGCTACTTCCTGCAAAATTTATTGGGAAGCCAAAGAACAAGGAAGAAGATAGACCAAGGGAATTGCCTAAACTGTGCTCCTTTAGAAACCCAGCCAAACGAATGATTTAGTAAAAGAGGACCTGTGAAGTATGTGAGAAACACAACAATTACAGGTGGGTTAGAATCTGGAATCTGGTAGCCAGTCTTTAAATAAGAGTGTTGGACATACTGGTATTTCAAATTATTAATAGTTAATTGGATATCCACAGGTGCTCTTTATAATAATATTAAGAAAAAAATTCCTGTCTGATGCCAGATGACCATGAAGATGAGTATGCATCCACAATCTACCTGCACTGAGCATAATGGCAGCTACATATGATTCTGGAAATAAAGTAAATTCAGTAGGGAGAGGAAATGTGCTGCTAATATAACCAGCATTCTAATTACAGAATTATTCTTCATAACTCTTAAAGTACTAGAATATCTGTGGGTTAATTCTAAAAATGGAAAGCTGTTCTATTTGTTTCTAGAATACATAAAATCCTACAGTAGTATAAACAGCTTCTTTACAATAAAAACTGTTCTATACAACTCAAAACATTTAAAATCTCAAGCCACCTTATTTCCTAGTTCATTTGTAGTCTACTTAGTATTTTAAAGCACCATTCTCAGTAGCATCATAAAAGATTTAAAAAGGATGTTTCATATTTCGTAATAAAAAGTGGGAAAACAAATTAAATTTCCTTCCTTATGTTTTTTTTATCTTGTGCTCACTTTAATCAATCAAAGCAAGACAGTACAATGCTTAGCAACCTCTGAGCTATAACACTATCAGACACCACAAATAGACAGTGGTCATCGACAAGAATAACAACATTTTTGGGCATATCCAGGAAGACAGAGAGATCCTTCCTTATCACTGTCAAATCACACAGTTTAAGTTCTATGACACAATTACAAATTTTTTTTCTGTCCATCACAGTCTAAATGTCAGAACAAGAAGGAGGATATATACTTCTAAACATACTGAGTCTACCTTTACCAAAAATAAAATCCGTATTTAGGAACTTTAAGGGCAGATACATTTGCAGGAGAACTGACTATCTTTCAAGTGAATTGACTGATGTAAACCTTTAACGAACACATCACCTTTGTCCTAGCTACAAATATGTTTAGCTGAACAAAAGTTTTGATAATGTATTGGGTTTGGTTTGTGTTTTTTTACATTTTTAAATATAATTTTAATGTTAAAATTCTTATGATTTTATCTCTAGTTGTTTCATTGTCTAAATCCACATTAAAATAACCGGAATCATATAAAATTAACAAAAAAAGACGTAAGATTGCGTTCTATAACAAATATTCTCCAATTATTTTTCCAAATCAAAGTGCTAGCTAGTCAAAGTAGTACAATAGTGAGATCTATTATTGCTAGTTCCTAACAGGAAAGAAGAAATTGAAACAGAAGGAACCCAGAGCAACAGAGAACGTGCAGTTGTATCACCTCACGGAAGCAGGGCTGCCCTCAGTCAGGGCCACCAGCAGTTTCAGAGCATACAGTGGTACTGGGTCCGGAGCCAGCAGAATGTGCTCATACCTGAAAGGCAAGGTGGGAAAGGGGCAGAAACAGTGGGGAAAAAAAAAGTCAAGAGATACACATCAAAAAAGTTGATATTAAAAATTCGTCATTTCCCATTTCCAAACTTTATAACTACAATGGAAATACAAGGCTGTTTGAAATTGTACAAAGCTAACAAGACTCACCTAGAAACAGTATTTTAAAACCAGTATCAGATTAAATCTAGAAGCAGCATTAATAAGAGACCACATTTTTAGAGAGACAGAATTATAAAATATGTAGTAATATATATGCTTGTGTGTATATATTATGTACACATACATGTATGTGCAGGTTGCATATATAAAACATTCACTTTGTCTACATGCACAAGATTTATTTATTGATCTATATTAAGTATTTTATACATAAAAGAACCTATTCTTCAAGAGACAATTAGAAAACGAGCCTCAAAATATCAGGCAGAAGATTTATTGGGTGCTTAGGAAGATGATCAACCAAATTACGTATGATTAAGCTTTATATTTTGTATACATAGTTATTTTTCTCAAAGTTGAGAAAAGCTCACATTGAGCTTTTTATTTTATCACAAATTTAAAAAAATATTGCTTTCACTGCAGTTTACTTCCATTCTCCAAGTAATATAGACCAGAAGAATAGAAAAGTACTCCAAAACAATGTTTATTGAGAGCTATGACAGAAAATAAAATTAGAAAAACCACTTTGAAACATTCCTAAGTATCACCTCATGGAAATCTTGGTAAGGGAAAACAAGTTGCTGAAAAACAAAATGCACCTTGCTGTTGCTACTAACATTCTAGTGATGCCCACCCAACAAACAGGGCTAATTTTACTGCATTTAAACAAAAATGTATGTGGATGGCAGTAGGATACAATGATGGAAGTGAGAGATGAAAGCATAGGAAACTACAGACTCAGCTATGTCAAAACACAGTCTTTGATTTCAAATACTGCTACTCTAAATACATGGAAGCAATAGAACAGAAAGTATAAATCTCTTCATTTGCAAAAGAAAAACCACGAACAATTAATCAAGAACAAATGAAAGGATGGATTGGAGGAAAACATGGTAGGTTATCATGTTATGAGCAACAAAATGCTTCTACAAAAAGAAAAAATTGTAGTGTTCTGGTGGAGGGAGAGGGAATCATGCAAATCACTGAAAATTTTACTTCACATCTTGAGATCCCTAGTGCTGCCTGAACTGAGGAATCTGGATCACTTCCCACAACCTTAACGCTAGCAGGTACCCTACTGTGTGTTAGCTCTTCTCCCCTCTGCAGGCACCACACCTCAGCACTGGAAGATGCAGGAAGGAAATCTAGAGGGAGATGAAGTGCTCTGCTTGTTTATGATGAGCAGGGAGAAGCACAACAGCCATGAGGTCTTGATGTAGCCTGTGGGAGTTCCCTCGCAAGGGATAACATTCCTACACAAGCACACAGCCTGTGGGGAATGTGTCATGGCTAGTACATACTTGAATGTGCTACTGTAGGGTTGCAAACCACATCAGAGTATCTACAGAATTATCAGTTAAAGGTCAGTGTTGGCTTCAGGTCTTTAGTGATTAAACTCTCTTCTTTACAAATAACAGATTCCAGTGCCCTAAAGAAAAGGATTTCTCACTGGTCAATAAAAAGTCTCTTCCTTAATAAAAGAAGAAAATACTGTAATACATTAGTAGATACTGATTCCAAAAGCCCTACATATGAGCAATACATATTCCTACCAAACATAGTGGGACTACTTGCAATTGTTTTTTTTTTCAGAGTCCATGACTAAATCTTCCGAGGCAAGTAAAGATGCTGTCAGGTGACTCAGATGCCAGAAGTCATCTTTCACTGCATAAGACATGGATTTAATTCTAACAGTAGTAACAAATGAACCAGCCATGCTAGCTTAAAAATCTGACACTTGGCAATATACTTGTTTATATAAACACATCAATATGACCCCTAAACAGAGTCCACTTTAAACAGTTTTAAGCTTTCTATGTATTACATTTGAGAGACACTATCATTACTTAGCACACTTAGCATCCTAATTTCTTGAGGTTCAATAAAAAAGTCTCACTTCATTTCCTTTTCTTTCAAACCCTATTTTCCCCTCTCTCAAGATAATACTAGTAAAGGATATTTCTAAGCGAAGGGGCAGTGATCCATCAAACCAAATATCACATGAAAAAACGCAGATTACTAGAGTCAATGTCTTAGCAATTAATATAAACACATTGCCTGAATAAAGCCATTAGGAGCTATGAATATATGAATCTTCTTGGAAGGGAAAATAGTCCATGCTTGAGATACTTCATTAAATGAATGAGTCATCAAATGGTTTCACTGCCACTTCATAACACAGAACAGTTTAGTAACAGTAGCTGTAGAGGGCATTTTATAAGGGTTTTGTGAACTCCAGGTACTAAACTGTAAGGAGTTCTTCTGTCAATCTTTTCTATAAACAACCTTGACAAAAGGACCTAAAGATTTAGGGATATAGACTCGCTTAAACTTTTAAAAAAAGAACATTATGTCAAGTATCCTGGACTTCATACTTGCAGAATTGGCTTGGTAGTCTACTGAGAACAAGCTACATAAACTTCCAAATGAAATAAAATTTTATTTACACATTTGTCTCTTTTTGCTGATTCTGGCTCAATTTTTAATGATGTATAATTAAGAATATTAAGAATTAAAATGTCCATGAGATAATGTTTCAATTTTGGATTTTAAAAGTCTGGATATAAAGCATTTACCATGTATTCATTGTCTATAGCTGCAGGTTTCATTTTGGTTATGAAATACTCAGGAAAATTATCTTTCAATGAACTGAAATTTAATGACACTATTTCATTCAATTCAATCAAAACCCTATGAGGAAGCTAACTTTATGATCTATAAATGCACAGATATTTAATGGAATTATCATTTTATTGATGATGCAGAAGATGAGAAAAAAGTAGTAATCACTGCACTCCTGCATTTATCTCAAAATGAAGTCTATTTATACCTTACACATAGTGACCCACATTCTATTTCAAGGGTCAGTTTTACATTTAAACAAATTAATCTGAGAAGGATTTATAGGAACAAAATATACACACAAATGTGTAAGATTACAATCTTCCCTAAAAAGAACATCCCGTATTAAACCCAGGTGTCCTTCTCTTGCATGTTCAACAGTTCTCAGTTCCCAGTAGATTCAAAAGCAGTGGAAATATCTACTTCCCTCCATAGACTGCCCATGAACAAATGGCCATCACATACCTCCCCTCTTTTGACTGTCCTCCAGCTAAGTCACATTCTGTCCTATCCTTTACCCAGCAACAGAAAAATTAAACAATATCAGCAAAAAGCTCTTCAGCCTCCAAAAGATTCTCAGAGTTTTCAAGTAACCCATACTTCTCAGGATTGAACTTCACATTATCTTTACAAGTAGATTATACAGACTCTTAGAACCCTGCCCTTCTTATCTCTACTGATGAGATGTGGAAACTGAATCAGGAAATACTTAAACCCTGGAACAAGATTCTGAGCTGCTGCAAGACCCTTTTTCATACATCTGCCACACAGTGCATGCTACGATAGCACAAGTGAAGTCCCCAAGACAGGATCATATTTAGTCTCAGGCTGAAAAGCCCTTCCACTCAATTGAGCTAGTAAGCTTGGAGACAGAAGTTTATTGGCTGTTTTCCTTCTAGTTTGCACTTAGCATGACACATCCCACCAAACACACATCCCCCAGTTCAATGAGAAACGTATAGGACAGACATGTCTACAAAGGGCAAGTTTCAGAGAAAGGACAGAACTCTGCCTCCTCTGACTTCAGGTCTCTGCCCCTATCTGAAGAAAACTCTCTGACAGATTTTAATAACACATAAAGACTATTTTAAAAATAATATTTGCAGTTGCCATTTTAATTTGTACTGATACATTCTACATTTCCCAGAGGAAAAAAATGTGAAGACAGGTGTTGCAAGTAAGTTTCTCTACAGAACTGTAAGATTTCCATCCAATTCTCTGTCATAGAGAAAAGTTTACACACCTTGCATGGATAAAACTTTGGTCCTCAAACTGTAAGAACACTACTCAATTAGCAGAGAAAGTCTCATATTTGGAAAAGGCACTGTGTTTCTGATCATAATCGAGCATCCATTCCTCCAGCCTTCTTGAATTTATTTAATGTAGGCATGGAGAACAATTTTCTCACTTAGGGCAGCTAAGTATTGACCATTATTTCTGAGGACCATGCAGGAAAATACAACTGTAGCATTATTAGAATAATGTAAAATACAACTGATGACTCATCACTACTGTACTCATCTTGTGCTCCTTCTCCCTACTCACAGACGTTACCAGCTTGCAGTCAATGTGTGCGTAACACAGAGAGCTCCCCTTATGTTCACCTGCAAGTCAGTATGAAATGAGAGGCTTCATTTGACCATAAACCATGTAAATGAAGTTCTGGACCACATCTGGCCCACAGGCTGTAGTTTCATCTACGCTGCTGTAGGGGTTTTTTTGCTGCATGGGGTAGCAGGAAAGGACAGCAGTTTAGAGACAACAACCTCTGGGTGGACCATGAAAGATTAATCCATGATGTACTGTTCTTTTTAAAAAGTTATATACCATTACATATGATTTCAGAACATCTTAAATAAAGGTACAATATCCCAAAAAGACAGAAAGATGTTACAGTTAGAATGTTCAGACTTTATTAGAAGAACAAAGAGGAGTATTTAAATCACAGCCCAAAAGCTAGAGGGAATCCTGCTTTGCTCCAAGAGTAGCCAGAGGCACAGTATCAGAAATGAGTGTCACACAGAAGTTGTGTCTGTGTTGCATATGACAAAATACTAAATAAACCAAGGAAGAGATGTTGGGCAAAGAACTCTGGCAGCAGTTAATTGCTACTCCTCTTTCAACTTAGCCATTTAAATATAGAAAGGATGGCTAAAACAAATACGCTGTCAAAATGGATTGAGTATCAAGTTATTCCCCATTACAGGAGCAATATTATACTTACTGAGGCAGCAGTAAATCTCTAATGAGAGACAGAAGCTTGTTGTTTGAGTTGAGGCTCTCTCCTTTCTCCTCAGCCATGACTTTGTGGCTTAAAAGCAGTGATGTGGTTTCTGAGAGCAACCGCAAGCTGAAGAGTCTCCATTCCACTTGAAAATAAAGGTGCCAAGAATGTGACCACACTGAAACATAATTAAAACAAACTGTGGAATTCATGGAAACTCTAGCTGATGTGTCTGTATACTTACCATTCTGACTGTGGACCAAAGAAACAAGTGGTGGGAGGATACAGTCTTCAACCTAAAACACAGAATTAGAAAGATGTCGCTTAGACCATTCACAGAGGAAAAAGATAGAATAGAGATACACTATCATCCGTGTTTATTCTGCTGCTAGAGCCCTTAATCAAAGAGATGAATAATCATGGAAATTCAGCCATAATCACTCTAATAAAGACACCAAGTTCATTTTTCTCCGGTAAACTGCCACAAAATTACAGACATTAATGTACTAATATATAGAAAACAACAGTAACATTGGTATAATTCCTTGACAGGGAATTTTAATTTAAAATACAGAATTCAGTGCAGATGTAAGATATTAAGGAAAAAGAGTATTAGAGTATCTTAATCCTGATGCTTTAATCCATGAACTAATCATTGAACAGAGTTCAGATGAAAACCAGAATGGCATAGAATTAAAATACATCAGGAAAGATGTACTACCTCTAATTAAAATATTCCTAAGCTTAATATAGAGACTTGAAAATATTTTAACTTATTCCCTTCTAGTAATACACAGTCTTCCACTAAAATTTAAATTTACATACCTAAGATTTGCTCTATGAAAAAAAAATAATCCAGCCAACTCTTTATTGTCCATGAGGATATTGTTACAAATCTATCATCTGTCACAGAACTAGTCAGCTTAGCTCCATTGAAAATCAACTGATGATAAACTAGGCTATAGCTGAGTTACAAAAATAGTGTATTATCAGTATTCTCTATAGGAGAGTTTCTAAGTCTTAAATCATTGTTAAAATATAATTTATTTAGACAAGACATGCTTGGGTTTTCGGGAGAGGATGAATGGGCAGCCCTGCAATTTTTAAGCATGCATCAGGGATGCACACCTTGTCCTAGGATTTACTTATACAAATAAAATTGCTGTGTAGATTCTCACGACACTGTGGACAGGATTTGGCGTAACAAGACTGTGTTATAATCCCCCATGTGTTTTGTTTCCGTAATTAATACAAGAAGATAAAATTTCCCTAGATATGTGCAGCTACTAATAAGAAACATCTATAGAAGCTGAAAGTATGTTTGAAAAGAGTCACTAACTGAAGTCAGCCTCTAGCCAGCAATAATAATAGTTGCAGTTAACAGCTATTTCATTGCTGGTTGATGGACTCTGTTTAACGAATCTCTGACATCAAGGAATTAATTTACTTTAGCTTTTCTCATTTCTGAAAAAAACTACTACAAAATGCTTTTTTTGCAGACTTTCAATAAAAGAAGTAAAAGGATTCTGCTTGAGGTATGGAAGTCAAACTACTCTTGCAAGTACAAATAGCCTTTATACTTATATAGATAATGCTATATATCACAGAAGTCACTGTGTCACTTTTGTAACACTTCATAATTTTGAAATATTTCACGGTCTTTTCAGTTAAATAATAAAACTACACTGCATTCCAACAACTCCATTAGTGCAGGTTTCTGAGCTGTTCTACAAATAGTAATGTATCAGTTATAACATATCAGTGAGGTAGGAAAAAAATGTATGTACTTAAGATCTTTCAGTCCAAGAAACCAGTTCAATCTACTGCAAAACTTCTCAAACAAGTGGTAAGCTTCAATAAGTGGCAATTTAAAGGTGTGAAACAGAAAAGAGGAAAAGAAGCAGCTCTAGATTATCTGAAGCAACCTAGAGTCCCTGGATATTATAAATCACTCAACAACAGGAGCATTGACTCAGACTTATAGGGATTAAGATGACATTACACAACAGTATGATGCAACTCCAATTCCTAAAACTTGAAATCTTCTTTCACTTTAATCTAGCATTAACAGCAATCTTTCCACATTAGTGAATGTAGTTAAGCCAGTCGTAAGTCTTTTCTAAGATAAATATATTTTCAACTGTCATTGTAAAGAAGATTCTTCAGGTTTTAAATGACTGTAGTAGCTTACCCTAAACTTTTTTTAACACAAACCTCAGTTTTGGTAAACAAACTGTTTAGAAAAGAATTCTCCATAACAAGTATTTTCCTCATGTCAGTTCAGTGTGGTGGGGAGATCAACTAAATGAAGCACTAATCCTATGGAAAATTATTTTGTTATGCAAAAGCATATCAAAATGCATTTGCTGAAGAGGGAAACATGTATTAAATTTTACATGAACCTTAAATCAGATACTTCCTAACTCCACAACCCTAATCTTCTCTCCATGCCATTTGGGTCACTGTTTTTCACTAACATGTATACAAATTTGTAAACATGACATGAATTTTGCACATAATTATTAAGGTGAAATAAACTTAAGTGTAGCAGTACATTAAGTATTTTTACCAATTCACATGTAAATTGCAAATGTTTCTGTCACTGATGTATAGAGAAGAATGGTACTAGTATTTTGGCATTGAAATAAATGAAGAAGATTCAAGCAAGGATTTATTTCTTCGTCTTTTGAATGGCTGCTGGTATCTGTGTGGAATCAAATCTCCATGATCTCCATATATGCATGAAGGTAAATCAGATACAAGGTTTTTTGTCTCAGTCTTTATCATTAAGATTGCTTGACAAAAAAAGGAAATTACTCTTCTTTAAGCCTAAACGGACTAAATAGGTTGAATATGATCATAGCTATAGATGAGTTCCTACCACCTTTTAAGCAGCCTGATATCCAGTTCATGATACATCCCTGGCTGCACAAAGCCACCACTGTGTAATCCTTTAATGATGGCATTCCAAGGCTGTCCTGCCATAACTGTGCTGTTATCAGTACCCAAAACAGCAATAAAATTCTAGAAACTTCCATAAACGCTACATTCACATCTCTGAACTATAATATGTATGTACAGGACCAAAAAAACCATAGCTCAAACCTGGTAATACTGTTTCTGACAGCTGGAATGGAGTAGAAAAAGAGTAGGAGAAATAGACCAAGCATAAAGCACAGCTCTAGTTTCTAGAAAAGTACCTCTTGAATTAAGAAACTCCTAAGGTAATGTTGTATCTCTATTTTTGCATTCAGCCTTTTTTCCCATATATTTGTCCTAACCTATCTTAAATATATTTATACTTTTAGTACGTGCAATACCTACAAAACTGCATTTTACACTTCAATTATGCCTTGTGAAGACACATCCTTGCTTATTTTAAAGCAGCTAACTTGATACCCACATATTCTTACTATGCATAATTATTTCCAATTCATCTTTCCCATGCTATTCATAAT
Source organism: Oreocharis arfaki (assembly GCA_013398015.1). Lineage (NCBI taxonomy): Eukaryota > Metazoa > Chordata > Aves > Passeriformes > Paramythiidae > Oreocharis > Oreocharis arfaki. Next base: position 99,821 of record VZRR01012417.1, read on the forward strand.
ACTATACTACAGAGTATTTTGTTTCCAAGATGAAGTTCTTTTCTACTCAGACCCTCCTTGCACAATGGAGCTGTAGTTTTTCTTGATAACTTTCATTCCCTTTGAGAGTGAATGACCACAACTACATTCAGTATTTTAGACCTGAGTGCACCACGGACATGTGATGCCACCATGGCACAGTGATGTTTTCTGCTTTTTTGTCTGATCATTTACTAGTCATTTCTAATAATCTAGTTGTCTTTCCGATTACTGCTGAGTATAAAGCTATCATTTCCATAGAAAAATAATGCTGAAAGATTTCCAGAAGAGTTACAAGTAGTTTAGAGTTTGACACTGCATATGTACAGTTTAAATTATTTTCCCCACGTCCATTACTTGTCATTTATCAGTACTGAATTGCATGTCACTTTATTTTCCTTTCACTCAAATCTTAAAACCTTCTGCAACTTCTTTGTCAGTTTTAATTTTCACTACTGTGAATAATTTAGTGTCATCAGTCAGTTCTGTCACCCCCTTATTCACTCCCATTTCTGGATTAGCAGCACATGTTGCAACAAACCTTTTTAAGATACCACTCTTATAATACCCAAATTTTTTAAAAACTGATCTCTGTTCTGCACTTAGTAAATTTTAACTAATTAGAAGTTGATCAGCCTGCGCATAAGAGGGAAGGGCCACTAACGAACCTGAAGTCTTTGGTGCATGACTTTTTTGCACCAAAACCTTTCTGGAAACACAAATATTCTGTCCAGAACCAGAACAACTGTCTCCATAACGTTCAGTAATTTCTGCAAGGAAAACTCTACTAGTGATGTATGAGCATCACTGAGAAGAGCCTGGCTCCATCCTCTTGACAGCCTTCCCCTTCAGGTATTTATATGCATTAATGAGGTCCTCTTCTCAATTGTCTTCTGGAAGCAGAACAGGTCCAACACTCTCAGCCTTTCCTCATGAGAGGGACGCTCCAACCCCCAGTCATCTTTCTTGCTGCCTTCAAATTTCTCAAAGCATTTGCTGGAGGCACAGCACACTCCTCAGTGTTTTAATATCATCAGTAATCTCTCAGAATGTAATAGAAAAAATGATCTAATGCATGTTAGAATGGATTGGGAAGAAAGATGACACTTTTGTAATTTTTATTTAAAAGTCTTCAGAATCTTCATTGAGGATCTGGGTTTTTCTTACTTCTGAGAAGAGACAGCCCTGATTGACTGACTCAGTATGTCAATTAGTAGAGAACTGATTTTACAAAAAAGTCTCATGTCATCTGGATTAGCTTAAGGGACAGAAAGCCACACGTGGTGTAGTATTTTAATCTACTTGAAAAGTAAATGTGATTGAAAAACTTCTGTACAATATGTTCATATAGTCATACCCTACACTGACAAAATTAAGGTGTCAGTGGTTAGATTAGAACAGCTTGTGGATGAAGAACACCACTGACGCTGAATCAAGAGAAAAGCACTTGCAGAAGTTTCTAACCTTTGTGTTGTCATCTTTATTTAAACTAATAACTCTCATATTGTCAAACAGTAGGTTTCCCTGTCATACAACCTTTCCCTTGACTTCCCATCAAGCAACTCATCATGTTCTAGGTGCTTTCATTTTAGCCTGATTTTTAAAAGTAAGTTTTAAAACTTTGAGAAAGAGAATGACTGCTGACAACTTTTGCCTTAACCAGAGAACAAGTTTAATGTTTTGGGTTGAAGATTATATGTGCAGTATACAGATCATTTTTGGGAGCTAGTTGGAGCATAGAAAGGACTCCCATAGGAACTGTCTGCCATCATGAGCTTCTTCACTGCTTTAAGTGCTCTCAATTTGCATATGTCCTTTTTTCAGGCAAATAAATACACTTAACACAAAAAAGAAAAATGCAAATTATAGTCAGCACAAATTCTTCCAGTTAATTATATCTAAATCTTTACCAAAATTGGAAAATCAGTATTATTATAACACTTGGTATCTGAATTAAGTAAATATTTTTACATTTTAGGTAGGTGGAAGAAACAAGGAGTTGGACTTGTGCCAGTTTAAGAAACTGGGGTTAATATTTCACTCCACTCTATACAGACTCTTCTTAATGACCTTCATCATCATATTTGCATACCCAAAAATCTAGTTTTGTAAAAACTTGCCAAGTCACACTTACTGTTAGTCTTTAGATCTTGTAAAAATGCACACAAGTGCATTCAAAATGAAATTACTGCTCACTCTTCACTTTCATTTAAGCACTTTCAATTAATTTCCATTGACTTTATCACTCTTTGCAATATCTAATACAGTCAGTCTCCACAGAAATTAATCTCCTTAGTAATTGACTTCAGGTTGATGATAATCAGAAATTTGACCACAAAAAAACACAATTTATTTTATTTTCTTTGTTAAAGGTACAAATACAAAAGTAAATCAAACACTAACTAAAACCCAGAACAAGTAATTCTTTTCTTCGCAAAGTGAGAAAGAAACTGAGATGTTGCTCGTAAATTCCTATTAATTTAAACAATTTCCATTTTAGTTAAACTAAAAACAGAACTCAACTAAAAAACCTTCTGGTTCTTCTTGCTCAATATAGCCCCACTTTTCATTACATTAATTAAACTTTATTAGATATGCATTTAATTTCTGATTAGAGACTTTAAAGCAATGTCACAGTAAGAGTAGAAAAATAATTGCATCCTCTCAGGAAGGTTTTGGCCTTCACCCAGCCTCACTCCCTAAAATCCTGTTTGTAAACATCTTGGTCTAAATGAGCAATCCAGGCTTCTGAACTCAGCCTAGGATTTAAATTTCTCTCCAGTAGAAGAGTGTCCTATTAGCCACTGTTATACTTAAATATTGATCTGGAAGCTTGAACATGTCTTGCTTCAACATTTTAAAAAAGCACAAAGTTCTGCTGTGTGCTGGAATTTATATTCATAGATTCTAGTCATGCTCAGCCAGCAGCAATTAGAAGATATCCCTCGAGCAACAGCAATTCCAAAAATAGTCTGTATGCATCATAGAAGATGAAGTACCACTTTCCTCTAAAGTAATGTATGCTGTACATTCAAGTATAATTAGCACACTAGACTTCGTAAATAGTATTAAACTAATTACTGTTTGCACCACTAGTGGCAGATGTGGTTAGAGATTATTAATTACAATGGACAATTTCTTGAATTTAACACACAAAATGCAAGGCAGTTTCTCTACTTTATTTTATATCTGAATGACTATTTGCTGAGTGTCAGGAGGGCTCTTTTAAATTAGCAATACTGTAATTTATGGAAATTGGTGAGTGAAGTAATAGATCTTGTAAAAACAAAAAGAAAAGCTGCTCATTGATGAGGATATAATTTTATACCTATTCTAAACCAGGGAAACTGCAAAAGTGGTATGTGTCAGAAGTACTGGACAAGCACTGGTCAGGGAGGAAGTTTTATCTTCTAGCTACATAACTGATATGTTGAGATGGATTTTAAATAAACATCTAAAACTTTCAACACATGAAATGAAGTAAACTGCTCACCAGAAATCTAGATACTTTAAAACTCCCCTACTGCAAGCCATGGGTTACTTAACAGAGACTAGGACAGTCACTCCCCAGCTTCAGGAAAACATTCTGCTAAATGTAGGGATGGGAGCAGGGGAAGAAGAGTTGTAAAGAGGAATTTTCTCCTCCAGAGAAAATCCCCAAACCATTTAAGCAGAAACAGGAAGAGGAATTTTATTTAGTGTGCTGACACAAGGTATTGCAATTTCAGTCAGCACTGATGGACTCCCATAAAAAATGGTACATACTTCTGTCAATATAAGACACACTGATAACTCACAAAAGTAAAGCAATTATTTTTTTAAATTGAGGTGATTCTAGAAGGATACAGATACAACATAGTGAGAGGCAGGCTGACAGGCATGTAGGGAGATATCAATAGGCATTCATACTTCACCTACACTCCACATTTCTTTTCTAGCACCTTGTTGCCATATTAAAGTAAATTGAACTGTTCAATTCTGTACTATTTCCCCACTGACTATTAATTAGCTAGATTTTTTTGCATAAGGACCATTTTCTTGAATACCACTCTTTTGTGAGCATTCATGAAAAAATACTAGTAAACTTATTTAAATTCCAATTTATATTTTGGATTAATTTTACTATTTTCGCTTATTAAGACTTTATAATCTAAATACTCAACTAACACATACACACCAAATAGGATTCAGCTTCTAAAAACACTTGATTTCTAAGATCACCCATTCTTATCTAGCACAGTCCCTAACATCCCTCATTGTTATTTATTTGCTAATGTCTTTTTTAATATAAATGCTATATTGAGTGTACACCCTTAACCCAATTCCAATATAAACACATAAGATTCAATTCGAATCAAAGGGTCACCTCAGTGAGTATGGTGGATTGTATTGTGGCGAAAGTTCAATCACAAAAATGCATTGGAACAGGTTATGATGATTTGTCAAACACCGATTCAACCATTCAGACCTCCTGATTGGCTGACAACTGTTTCACAACATAAATGTTCTGCCTTCAACTAGCTTAGCTCACAGTAGAATCTTTTAACCAAGAACTTCAAAGAAAACAAATCTTAGTGATGTAAGAAGCTTACAGCATGTGGGTTTGGTAATTCTAATGAAATTTTAAAGTAAGAAATCTATTATACTTAAAAAAGCAAACAAATAAACAGCAACAGAAAAACGCCAACACCATAACAGCTCCTGATGATCTCATCAGGAAGAATATGGTAGAATGGGATCAATCCTCAGAGGTGGCGTTTGCAAGCCATGTTGTTGTTAAAAGAATATGCTTATGATAAAAGCATAAAAGTGGCGATAGTTTCACTAATATATAGCAACATAGTTGCCTTGAAGCTGAAGAAACACTTAGAGAATCAAGAACCACCATTTCTAAGCTGTAAGACCTTCTCAGTCTCCCTCTAATTTCTCAACTACATACAGTAAACTGTATTCTTCAAAAATTCTCTATAAACAGTAAGTATTTTTCCTGTCAAATAGAACCAAAATACATTTTAAACCATATTTTAAATGGTTTCTAAATCTTCAAAACTTTCTATCTGTAAATGGAATTAGGCCTATTAGCCTGCAAGTATTTAAATTACTGTCAGACTTACAGTCAAGCGATGGATCATCAGCAAGCTAGGATGCTCTGTTACTGCTTCAAAGGTCAATAAAGTAGTTTTTATCAATTCTTCTGATGCAGCTTGCCCTGTTGGTAAGAGTAAACATATTTATTCATAAAATTTAATAGTAAAAATACCTGCATCTGAAAGTACTGTAATATCCTAGGTTATCCTACCTATTGCTCTATCCAAGTTTGTTTCTCCTGAATCTATCGATCTGATGAACTCCTATAAAAGAAGCAGCATTTATGTTAAAACACTTCAGGAAAAAAAATTAAAAAGCATAATCACTGAATTATTACAACAACAAATTCCCTAAAGAACTGTGCAAATACAAAATATTAATGCACCTACATTGGGATAAACTTTCATAATAATTAACTAAAACTGAAAGTGCTAATGACCTAGCTGTTATAATTTTGCAAGTCTGTAATGCTGTTGGACATTTAAATGTGGAGTACAGTAAGGATTATTACTCTGACTAGTATCAGAAATTGTAACATTTCCAGCTAAATAGACAGTAATTACATGTCTTCACTGTTAACAGAAAACTGTAATTTCTTGGAAGACTTTGAACTACCTTGGATGTGGCTATGTTAAAATAACTCACTAAAATGACCAAAGACCCTTCAAAATACGCAATTTTCTGTTATTTGTACCATCTTTTTGATCTCCATGCATACTATACACACCATGAATGAAGCTACACCCAGGAGAACATGCAAAAAATGCATACATAACTTTCTATTAAAAATCACCTAAATTAGTCATCATTTTAAGGAACAGGGTCAATAAAATATTAATAATCTGGATTAAAGTAAATATTGTACAATTAGACCCACTGTTCTTTTGCTTTCACTTCTATGCATAGCTATTTAATTCACTGGGATGCAAAAGACATGTTATTAAGGCTTGCTAAGGAAGGACAATTCTCCGCAGAATTTGTAGTATGCTCTTTTTTACTACTGTAGTATTTAAGAAAATGGCAGTTGTTTTATATTTCACTACCAATTAAATTTTCGTTATTACATATTAAATTGGCAGAAGTTTCTACATGGGTTATCTTTTTCACAGTATGTAAGAAACATCTGAAAGATCCTTCTCTAATTAAAAACAGAGTTAGAAATCAATTATATATTTCATTATTTAAAAGCACCTCAGAAGCAGCCATAAAAAACAAGTGCTTCTATAAAAAAATGTTATCTTCCTGATCATTTGAAGAAAATTACTAGGTAATATCTAATTAACTTGTTTCGGAAGAGAGCAAATTATTTTGTTTGCTAAATTTTAGACAGTTTCACACAACCATAGCCTCAAGACCAATTTGGAAACATCAGAATAGTTAGTGCAAAAATTGTTCTGGCTACTAATGCTTATTAATTTTATATGAGAAACACAAGGAAAAGATGTAGTTATTTAAAGAAGTGCAACTATCTGGGGTTTCTTAATCAACGGAGAGAAACGGTGTATGTGTATTTTGCTACAGGTGAGTCTGTGCCCTGTGCACACCACCAGGAGCCTGCTATTAGCTGTGCCTTTGGGGCACGGCATGTCCTCCATGTACTACTGTTCACAGCAGAAAACATGAAAGGACTGTCCCGACTCCCTCTCAATTTCTTTGCTCAACACTACTGAAAATTACAGTGATGATGGAAGTAACTTCAAAGCAGCATGAAAAAAAATTCTCAATGAACAACCGTTAGAGGAAAATAACTATTCTTTTCCTTCCAGATCTCAAGCACACATCTTTCCACTCCTCATAATTTCTTCTTGTTAAGAACAAGACCACTGAATAAATCAGGAAAAAAAAAAGAACGAAACAAACAAAAACGAAAAGACTGCCTTGCTAAAGTCTTAGAGGCTTCAGTTATAGCACAGTACTTTGAAAAAGTACAAGCTGATGATCAAATATCCCTTTATAAATGTCAGTGGGAATGTTGCTAAACACAAATTTCCCGAGTAGACTGTTGCCTGATAGAATGGATAGTAATGCTTCCAGACGTAATTATATTAGTCATATCATAACACAGTTACATAAAATGGATTAAAATTTGATACTAATTTTTGACATATACTACTGTCCCTCCCTTTTTCATGTCCAAATTTAAATAGTGTATGTAAATTCCTGAATTGCCTTTTTCAATGGAGACAGGACATGACTCAGGAAACATTGAGTAATCTGCTCCTCCTTGATTTGAGAGGAAAGCTGTGCTAGTATAACTAGCCTGACTTCCTCAGTCAGTAGTTCAAACAAGCTGGAGTAACATCAAAAGAAAACTTTCATTCTACCTGCTGTACCTATATTGTTGACAGAAGAATTTCACCTTCTAGAAGGTTGATTGAAAACTACTAATAAATCTACTGCCTAGTTACAAATGCTTCAAAGGGAGAAAGGGCTTTGTAATTCAACATCTACAGTTTCAAATTTTTTTTCATCATCTAATGCTAATTTTTACACAAATATTTCAGTCGAACTAAATTAAACCACATTTTCTTGGAATAAAGAGTCAAAGGAGAAAGAAAAGTGAATGTGAACACATAACTTGAATATAATTGTTTGCAGTAAAGCATTTCTTCATGCTATTTTGAGATAAATACCTAGTTGTCACTTTTGAACTCATGCACTTAAAAGTATTTGCTTAACTCTGATATGCAACTTTAGAATATTTAGAATATTTTTTCTCATTTAGCATAAAAAATTGTTTTCATATGAGGAAATTACGTTAGAACTGTACTACTTCATTTCTGCTGCACTATCCAATGGCACAGCTAAAAAGTTCATTTTCTATGGCTAATGTCAGAAATAGGTTGTAAATGTCACCATGAGTTAAATATCTTAGCTCCGTAGGTTTCCATTAACTAAACACAGCGCAGAAGTGCTAGCAAGAAGACAAAGGTGAAAAGAAACAATACCTTAAATATAGATTAATTATAATTTCTGTTTCATTTCTACTCATAAAATATTAGCATGAGATTCTAGAGAGAATATTCTATGTAATTTAGAGCTAAACTTTTCTATTCAGAAATAAAGCACACAGGAAATTCTCAGTTTGTCAAATATGTGCAGAGTGTCTCTTTGAACAAATAGATTACTACAGAAAATATTTTCTGATTTATATATAAAGTTTTGAATACAACCAAAGCTTAAAAAATATATTCAGAATAAACTTTTCTCTCCAATTTAGAAATTTAATATAAGTTTATTTCAGTAAAGTGATTTCCAAAATTTTATGCACAGGTATATCTTGTAAAATTATTTAACTTAGACTTTATACTCACAAGCAAGATGCCATAGTTGAAAAGAAACTCCTTTGTGACTATCTGGGGACGAAACACCTATTTGAAATTAGCCAAAGTTGAAAAAAAATTACATTAAATGCATATCTCGTGACCAGAAAAAGTAAAACGATCATTTCACGTTAAAAAACAAAAAAGAAGACAAAATATATATTTGCTTGTGTCATTACAGTTTTTATATAATGCACATTTATCAAATGCTCTTTCATAGATGGAATATTCATCAATGTATCTATGCATTAACAAAACCTCTATTTTACTCATTCTGATCATGACTGACAGAAATTAGATTTTGGGAAACTGTAGGAGTTTGTCCTCTGTGTAACAAATTTTGGGAAAAAAAAGATCTACCTGGGATGTCACAAGATGAAGCACTACAGGCATCATCGGAAGGCACATCTTCAGCTGTTTGGCCTGAACCGTTGATGGGTGTTTACGTCCAGAGACATTAGTTAGGGCACTGAGAATGTCACCTACAGAAAACAGCTTTTCAGGCTGATCCAACATAAAAGCATCACTAAACAACAGCAAATGACAAATAAAATATCTGTTCCAGTAGCCTCTGTTCATTCCTTCTCTGTCTGCTAGAAGCAGCGTTCATGTGACTGCATGATGAATCGGGCTGATCCAGCACGTCTCTCTCCTAGCTCAGTGTTCAACCAGGTCAATTCCCTACTCTGGCTACAGGGAGAGGCAAAGGTGACCTCTGGCAAAACAGTGAGGATAGAAATATAAGTAAGGTGAGTGTTGAAGCAAAGATTGAATAACCATCTTCGGTAAGATGGACTTATACTGGCTTAATTTTATATATGCAATTCTATTTCCAGTGAAATAAAAAGTTCTATGACTTTCAGCTAATCAAGAACTGAATGAACCAAGACTAGTGCGTGACACAATGCTGAAGCTGTATGTTTCCCCTGCAGTACATTTCAACTGAAAATAAAAACCCAAACATCCCTACCCTCCAAAAAAGAGATCCTTCCAACAGCCATGCACACACACATCCTCATACACCAATTTAACTGTGACACAAGGTACCTAAAGCTACAGGAATTCTCATAAAAGAGACAGTAACAGACCAATGAGAGAACTTAGTTGCCTCCATGACAAACCTCAGACACAAAAACAAGCAAACAAAATTTAATTGCAATCATGAAAATTATACTTCAGGCTCAGAAGAGACATAAAAATCAAGGAACATTATTCTAAATTTGTGTTACACTTCCTACTGTCTATAAAAAGCAAGACCAATTCTGCACAGGATAAAGAACAGAAGCAGCATGAGAAAAGTTAGCTCATATGAAAAGAAGGAAAATTCTGTCCCTATAACCTGAAAATATTAAAAGCCAAATGCTGTCTTCAAAGAGCACCTATTATATTTTTTCCCTAAAAAGATAGCTGCTCAAAACTGTAAAACAGAACGCACATATATTTTAAACAAATAAAGAATGGGACTCAGTATTTTATATGATTTTTTTTTAGGCCAGAAAAGTCCTTTCCTTTCAGAGTAAGGCAGAGTTTAATCATGTTGAATAATATCAATGCTTTTCTTCTGTTTCCATGGAGTTCAGTTTTCAATGGAAGCAGAAATGACAGAGCCTGGCACTGAAGTAGGCCTTAAAGATTTGACTCATTCACTGGTAAAGAAAAGAAAGTGTTGCTTAAAACTCTTCAAATAAATAAAACACAACAATTTTTTCATCAATTCATTTTGGTTCTGAATTACACACAATATTGTAATTCAACAAGACTTCTCTGTGGTCAGTAATTAATTTACTGAACAATCTCTCTATATTTTAAGGACTATATAATCATCACATTGGGCAATTCTGCATTTGATAGACAGATAGATAGATAGACAGATAGATGGATATGGCTACCTTTACTTTTAGCATGATCTAAACAATTTATATCTACTTCCCAAAAATAGGTTAAATATTATAAATGCAGAAATAAAATTACTTTCTTATTTACAACAACCAAAAACTTTTAAAATTAACCTGAAGATTAAAAATTTATTTCTTTTGTTCAAATGTATCTTTAAGGTCAATTTCTACAACTTGTTAATCTATTTGGTTTATAGCTACATCTGGTGGAAGAAGATGGGATCAGTAAGGAGCTTACGCAAATGCATATCAAAAAAGCCAGCTAGGATTAATTCTTAATCAACAGTTAAAGTGCTTTTACAATTTTCAAATCTGATTATTATTCTTAGGAGCCCATAGCTTTTGCCACCTCAAGCAGTACATGCTCCTTCATCATACAGCAATAAAAGGAAAGACTTCTGACAAAAGTGGACAAATATGGAGAGATAACTTAAGATTACAGAAAACAATCAACACACAGATCCAGCTTGGAAAAGAAAACAAAATGTAGAAATTATGCTTGATATCAGTTCTCAAAAATCCATTGAAATCGTAAATCAGTAGTAATTACATGTCTAAGCAATTGATGTACTATGAATTACGATAGTAACTATGTATTTGATGTATAGAACTTTCCAGATTCTGAGGAAATATCAGAGCCTACTCTATCAGTTGCATATAGTATATATAAACAGTAGGAGGTGAATTTGTGCTTCAAACATTTATAGTCTGAAACTTCCATCCTGAAATATAGCCAATATGTAAACCTGATATTTAGTTAGAAAAAAGGGATCAGGTGTTTGCAGCAAGGCAAAAATTTGCATTAGCAGAGGAAGTAAAGTTTCTTTTAAAATAGCAGCATGACATTTAGGTCTACTAACCTTTGCAGCGCTACCATTACATTTTCAATATCCTAGCGATAATGTAGAGAAGATGAAAAATACATCAGGTATCATCTCATCAGAAAATAATTTTATGAAAAAAAGCGTCATATACATGAGCAAATTGGTTTCAGGCATCTAAAACAACCAAAGTATCTAAGCTGAAATTTTCCAGAAAAATTGTCTGTAGCAAATACTCAATATATAAATTTCAGCGTTAAGTGATTAACATGTACTCAGAGATATGCCCTGTTGCATCTCTCCCAGGACTCTGCTTTATGGGGCAAATTCATTCTTAGATTGTACAATGTTTATAGATTTAACAATATCTTTAGAACACTGATAAAACTTCTCGTACATCTGGGCTTCGTTCCTGACTGAGCTGATGGGGCTTATCATTCCACAAACACAAAACATTAATATAGGAAATCATGCATTACAATACAAAATATCTGATCATGACACATCTGAAAAAATTCAGGAAGCTGATATCACACAAACTTTATGTAATCAGAAAACACAGTCTTTCCACCTGTATATATAAGGATGTATCTGTTTCTTGACAGAGTAAGCAAAGGTAAGATCTGTTTGGCTAACAAATCGAATTTACCTAGAATTCCTGGCAGCTCCCTCACAATGTGATAGATGAGAAGATCCAGGCACTTTGACAGGTATTCACTGCCACCTTGCTGCTCTTTTCCTGGCATGGTCTTTCTGCTGTCTCTTTCAATATACATCACCAGTCTACATTGAAACAAGTGCAAAACATTAACTCTCATACCAAAGAAAATAACACTATATCTCAAAAGAAGTATTGAACCAGACATTTGTGGTATCTGTGGTTACAATCAAGATGATACATTAGTTTTGGCTCTGTAATTTTGTTGAAATTTTAGACTTTTTTTTAATCAGCTCAAAAAAAAAATACTGAGGAAAGAATCCCTTAAGCTACTTTAAATAAGCACAACTCTACTAGTTTAAATGAATATGTGATGTTAACATGAGGAGTGAATCTTTCTGCAAACTTAGTCAGAGGCTAATTTTACAATCCACTTTATTTTGAAATATGTAATCGATACGTGCAATGTAAGTGAAAGACAAAAGACACTAATTTTCAGCACATAAGAATTCCAAACGCAAGAATAATTAAAGTCAATGTAATAAGAGATCAATCTTTCAGTCCAGAAAAATCATACTACATGGATCACATGGCAGCCTATTAAAATGGTAGCACTAGTTGGAATGGCCATACTGAAAGAGATAAAAGCCCAAGCTAGTCTTACATCCTTTCTCCAGAAATCTGGTCTTCACGATTTCTAAAGACAAACTCAATGCTCGCATTCCAAATGGTAAGAGCTCTGTGGCTATGCCATTCTGCAGAATGACATTTCTCACAGTGAAATGGTAACTGATTTATTAGCCACTGGCTAACTTACAAGCAAATGCTTTAATAAAACACCTGTAACAGAATGCTTCAGGCAAAATTTTAAAATGCTTATTTGAATAGACAGAAGGGCCAGACTTCCCTTTAGGGCCATACTATTGACATCTTTGTTTCACATTTGAACTCCCTCCGGGTCCTGCGCAAAGAACCATCAATCACTGGTGAGGGAAATCCATGATCTGGATTTTAAGTATGTACATCAGTACTATATTTTTTAAATACTCTTCTTATAATCAGTGCTCTTTTACAGAACTATGAAAATGACTTATTTACACTGCCTCAAGTATTCATAACAACACTACTAGGAAATACATCTTTCCATCAAAAAATTATTTACTCGACGAAGTGAGAACTATCTAAGAGTACATTTTGCAGAAGTATGTCTCTAAACAATACATGATTATTATTGAATACTACACTCTTATCCTTCTTAACCTATTCTACAGAGACAAAGAGAGAGAGAAATCAGAAGACCCATTCAGTAATTACCTTTCACCTGTGCAATAGCCTAGATGCAACACATTCAGCTGCACTTTTCAGAGACCTCGAGGACATCTTTTGTTCTTGTAATGTCTGGAAAGTGCATTAGATTACAGGAATTCTGTTTTGCCTTTTAGAAGAGAACTACTTAAAAATCTGACATTGTGCTCCAAACAGAATTTTACTTTCACAAGCTTTACATACTTTACATAAAAATTTGAATGTTTTAAATAAAATGGCCTTCTAGCCTTTCCAGTCAACCACGTAATTTTTACTCAAAAAATGTTTAGCTTTAAAAAAAAGTGACAAAATATCAGAGTTTAAATTAATTCTTTTCTTTAAGAAAACACTTCCATGATTTAACAATCATTTGGTTCTATACGGAAATACACTTAGATCTGTTTAAGTTTTACTTAGAAAGGGCCAAACAGACTTCAACATGAGGGGTTTTATAGTTTGGGGAGAAAGAGGTTCTTTTCTTTTATAAAAACATGTTCTATTACTTAATCACACTTGAGAAGGATACAAAGCAGGTACACTTATTCTGAGAGAGAACAGATAAATGAGTTCTCTCCTTTATGTTGTTCTTCCATTCACAAAATTGTCTTTCACATAAAGATTTTCTAAAAATATGCACAACTATTTTTTCTCTGATAGTTCGGTTCAACTAAACATTGTCTGGAGAAAACGGTACGGATACAAATTGTATAGGCAGTAATGCATTAGAACCTCTATTTTCCTTTGACAAATTCCTCAGTCATAGGTAGAACAGTTCATCATGCTTCCATTCCCTGATGAATCTTAGTGTTCTCTCTAGTGGGCAAAACCAGGCCCATAGAAATACATTAATTCATTTAGTGCAAATGTTTGTCGTGCATTCAACAGTACATGAAAAAATATGTAGTATAAATAAGCTACTATTTATTAAAAAGAGAATATTATTTTAATATAAATATTATATTATATATTATATTAAAATACTATATTATATATTTATAAAAATATTGTACAATATTTATACTATTATAACATTATGAAATATTAGTATAAATAAGCTAAATATGACGAGGACTAAACCACTGTCTATGAAGCAAAGGTCTGTTTAACAAAAAAAACCAAACAAGTGTATTGCAAGACATAGCCAACAGTGAGCTTTTACACAAAAAGAGCAAAACAACCCAAGTTTTCTGCAAAAAAATGTGAAAGAGTGGAGCAAAAAAGTGAAAATTCCAGAGTTAACAGTCTGGAGTGATAGGACTGGGAATGAGGTCTACTACTTGAAAGAGTAAGAACTGTTTTCTTAAAAGGATGATCAACAGGAAGAAAAGAGACTAAGTTCACAGAGAATGACAAACCTTCATGAAATTAAAGACGGTCGTGCATGCTCTGAGGACATATACATTACATTTACCCTAAGAAATCAGGAGTATTTATTAGTTTTATTATTATTTATTATTGCTGTTATTAGTCAGTCTCTGCTAACAGAAAAAGATGAAGATTTTTAAAGGATACTTTACACAGATATATTGTTTATTTTACAGAGATGTAACGTCAGATGGCATATCACGCTAATAGAATAGTCAATCTCTACTTCTTCCCTTCCATCACTTTTTTTTTTCTTTTTATTTTGATACCAGCTTGCTGGGTTTTTTTTCCCAAAATCACTGACTTACGTAATTGTTCCCTCCTGCCTTCCATTTCCATGTCTTCCCATCTGACTGAGCACCAAGCATTTCAGTTCTTTTCCTCACTACTTTTCTAGATCAGTCTTAAGATGTAGAAGGCAAATAGGCTATGCTAGATGTAAGACTTTAATAGGTTTCCAGGCAAAGCTTTTGCTTTGAGGGCACATAAAAGATTCAAAAGTTTAATAAATATGGGAGGTGGGCACAGGAAACAGAGAAAGATTTTGCTCAGAGGTTATGCTGTTGTGCATTGTTACATTTCGGAAGACTGTGAAATCTGTCGGGAATACTACCCTATCTTTCCACAAGTGTCCATCTCTGCAGTCAGTAGAAAACAAGAGGTTTGAGTAAATTCTTTTGGGAGGAGAAGTTCAGTCTCCAAGTCAGTCTCTGTTTACCTAGGAAATTCTCTGAAACCATTTAGATACAAAAAAAAAAATTCAGTGAGACTAATTGGAAATTACTGCTAGTTCAGAAAAGGGTGAAATGAAAAGTCTGAATAAAACCTCAGGTTGTACCCCTCCCTGCGGAATAGGTAACCTCCCTCTGCAAATCAAGGAGAAAAGAAGAAGACTAGAAAACTCAGTGTGATTAGCAAAATAAACTAATTTGCATCATGTAAGTAAACAAGTGCCACTTCAGCCTCAAAGGTCTCAGATCTTCTCTAGCTGCCATCACATGTGGAAAAACAAAAGGTATGCAATCGACTACCACAGAACAGGAAGGAAAAAAGCTTAACAGGTGAATTGTCTCAACGTTGCGGGACAACGAATTCACTTCAAAAATTACATTTCTTATTATATATCAATACTTTTCATCCACAGAACTCAAAATCTGCACAAGCAAAGCAAAACAAGGAATTCATTCACCACTTCCCATAGGCAGACAGGTGTTCAGCCATTTCCAGGAACAAAGGGCTCAATCACATGTAATGGTTACTTGGGAAGACAAGTGCGATCACCCCTAACATCCCCCCTGCCCTTCCTTCCTTCTTTCCCCCATGAGGTCATGTGGTATGGAATATCCCTTGGGTCAGCTGGGATCAACTGCTTCTCCACTATTATTTGGAATTATAAAGGTGTTTCCATACTCTTCGAGCAAGGAGAGACTTTTGAAAAGAGGTACAAAAAGAAACTTGCAACCAGATTCTGTAAACTCAGCTAATCAACAGGCATTAGAGGGACATGCATGGGGGTTTGTGTGCACAAATACTCGAAAGAGAATGCCAACTGCTGGTATCATGGCCAAAGCAAATAGATTCTGTAAACAGTAAAAACAAATACGCAGGTAGTCTTAAGATTGCATTAAAGGAATCAAGACTTGTAACACAGGATACTTCTCATGTTCCTAGCCCAGAGGCACCATTATTGCCCGCAATAAAAAGGTGTTTCAGCGAGTGCCTACTGCTGCCTTTTATTTCCTGGTACCTGTGCACAAACTGGAAGAAAAACACAAGGAAATCCATTTTGGTAACACGTTTGAGCACAGCTAAAATAAGCTTGCCATTACCCTTCCCTTCCACTTCCTCTTTCTCTACTCCTCCTTCTATTTCCCTTTCTTCCTCCCTCCTTTCCCTGTCCCACACCCTTCCCTCCCAAATAGCTGAATAATGATGAAACTGTGATTTTCCTCACATGCCACAGTTTTTTCAGCTCCAAAACCACTTCCAAGGGCAAATACCACAAAGGTGACCAGTGGGAACAGGATTTTATTGTCTGAATTATCAGTGAAAAAATTTTTCTTGATATTAAATCTAAATCGCCAATGGCACAACTTAAGATCATTGCCTCTTGTCCTATTGCTCTTACTTGGAAAAAAAAAGACCGACCCCCGCCTTGCTTCAGGTCGTTACAAAGAGTGATAAGGTATCCCCTGAGCCTCCTTTCCTCCAGGCTAAACAACCTCAGTTCTCTCAGTTCCTCCTCCTAAGTTTCGCACTCCAGACCCTGCCCCAGCTTCGCTGCTGTCTCAAGGAAGGACTGCTCTCCAGAGCAAGGCCTTTGGGATGCTGGCCCCCGAGGCAGTCCCATGCCCATGAGGCCCAGGGGGCTGTTTTCAGCACAAACAGCCTCATAGTAGTTGCCATGAAGAAAATTATCACTATCCCAGCCAAAACCAGCATAATTTCTAAACTAAACAAAAGCCTTTTACAGGGCAGTGTTGCCATGAAACAGTTATTATTGTTTATCATCTGCATCATCCTTTAAGTGATGCACACTGAAAAATTGCCTTATATTGATTATCATTACCATAAACAGATTTTATCATCTAAAGCAATATAAATCATGTTACAGGCATTAGCTGCAGCTGCTGAAGACAAACCATTAACCAGAAATTATGCTCATTTTACTACATGCTCTTTATATTGCTCAAATCAAACACCTTCAGAAAGAGAATTTGAGTACATAAAATATTTTTAATTGTTATCCAACTGATTTCTGCTTCCTGTACTAGCAATTTAAAATTTATGAGTCTTAATTTTGAAGAAACTTTTCTGCCAGACACCCGAAGACATCTAACTAAAATACTCCAGCAGGAACTCAACAGTACAACTCAACGAGTATCCAGTATCTCTCTTGGACTTAAGATTATTCCAGAGTTACATAGTGATATTATGAATGCAACTGTCTCCAGATTTAATGGGTCATTTCTCCTCTCTGTAGCTATGCTACTTTCTGGATGTAAGAGAAAGGTTTTAGATGATCTATTCTGATAAGAGATACACCGTTCACTAAAAAACAGTCATGAAGAAAACTTACCAAATGAAGAAAAACAGTTTATCAACTCAATAAACCTGCTATAAAGCTTGCCTATTTTTTTACCTAATGTGTTACATTATTTATTGGTCTCACATCAGCCCTGTCTGGAGCATCACAATAAAACAGCAGGATAAAGCCAAAAGTTGTAATACAAAATCACATCCCAAATTCACAACATTCATTCTCTTCAGAAAGTTAGCTGGTTGGAAAGCATTATAAATAAAGCAAATTGTTGATAAAATTATTATTCTCCTTCACATAATATCTTTGGTATATATAAACAAATAATAACTGTCTGTGCAGGATTTCTGTCAGACCTTTCTCCAAACACACAGGAGAGTCCTAGGCAGTATATCAAGCACATGAATAGCAAGAGTTATTAAAAACGTAACCATTCAAAAAGTCACTTACAAATTGTTAGAGGCATTTTACACTAACCAGAACACATAATCTGATAAAACGTTTTTGGAAGTGTAAAAAGATACCTATTAAAAAGCCCCTTGGATTCCGTACTTGTTCTGTGTGATTCCACATATATTGAGATATCTACAGCTTTATGAGTGGAGGAATATATATAATGCTAACACCCTACAAGTTGTCCTCTCACAGTGGCTTCATGGTATAACTCACCTGCCCCTTCCTTTAACTCCACTGTATACATCCTAATTCTTCTCAAATATGAATATAAGATACAATGTTATATTTGCTGTAGACGTAGTCAAATCTGCAGCTACCCACAAGCCTCATCCTTTTTTACTTTCAGTACCAAACCTGCTTTATTTCAATATTGTAAAAACTGTGTTTACACTTATTTCACTCTTCTTCATACGGACCAATAGAAGATATAAATCCCAACTAAAATTTCTTTCACCTTACTTCTCCAATCACCTGGAAACATGGTGACCATTCAAATTCTAACACAGCCTAATTTGCTCCTCTCCAATACATGAATGCTCCTGTCCCAACAGAAGACATAAAATTTCAAATAACAATTCCACTGTGATTCAGTAACTTCTTGCAAAGTATTCTAAAACATAGAAAAATTAAATATTTCATGTAAAAGTCACATGAATTTACTGGTCATTATGTAAATCACTCCCACAACACGCATAGCCAAAAAAATACTATTTTACCTTGAAGGTGACTGTCTTGAAGAGACTATGGAGTATACCAAACCCCAAGATGAGGAAGGTACATGACAGAACCTTTTATTTTGCTTTCCCATCATAGCAACAAATCAGTATTGCAGTGTATCTTCCGCCCTACCCAAAAATGCAAATGCTCATTGGGACCACAAATTACTCTAAAAGACAGATTCTCCCTGTAAGACAGTGGTTTCGCCTTGTGAATAATTGTCACCTGATGATCCCAGACAAAATCATCTCATGAATGAAAGGATTCATAATACACACAGAACAATTCACTTCTAAAACACTAGCTCAAAAATACCACACATTTTAAAATATTTCAGGTACAACTTAAAGGATTATATATTTGATTATCTTCCATTATCATCTTACCTTGTTTGACAACTGAGGAGAAGCATCTCCCTGTTACTAATTAAAACTTGTAGCAAGACCAGAAAGGCTTTTGCTCGAATAAAAGTTGAAGGACTTTCAAGTAGACGAGTAATCGTAGTCACAAAATCCTTGGTGTAAATAAACATAAATATGTTAAGGTTACTCACGCTGTACTGTAAGACTGTACGTACTTTAAATTTGCTAATTTTCTTGTCACTCATAGGAAAAAAATTCCGTAGAACACTAGCAAATAACTTCTGTCCAAGACTGACTGGCCCAGTGTAAAGCTGCTTTGAACATCTTCACAAGTGGTAGAGTAACAAGTAGACACTATCTAATGTACTATGTCCAAAATGGTATGAAATTAACTACAAAAGATGATAAAACTTAAATTTTTTAATGGGTTACCTCAGGGATAAACACAGGATATTTTAATATATTTATTTTAAAAGAAAGCGGAACTATTTTCAGAATATGTATGTATTTAAGCACAAATATGATTAAATTTTTTACATATTCATTCCCTTATATGCAGGAATATTAAAAACTACACCTTAGTTGGATACAATCTTGTCTACATCAGACCCCAAATTATACACCAGATACTCCAAATAGATGGTAAAATTGTTTCTACCTTCTTTGATTGTTATCGAAACTAATTTTATTTTGAGTTCAGACAGTGGAAAACATCTTTTCAAGGAAGTTTCAACAAAACTAGGACTTGGAAAGAAAGAAAAAGGATGAACAAAATCCCAATTAAAAACTGAGCTGTAATTTACAAACTGTGTCAACTGGCTCTACACAAGAATTAGACTGAGCACAAATGGCTTCATGAGCAGAACCTCCCTTCAGACAGTTGAGCTGCATTCTCAAGGGGGTGGCACTATAGAGCAGATGAGGAGTGTATGCATGTTGTGTGCAAAGTTAAAAATCCTGCTGTGTGATGCCCATTTAACACACATATTACTATTGTTCAAATTCCTTATTTGCTGACAGAGTAAGTGCAAATCAACACCAACTGTAATTTATTAGAGACATCCTTTGCAACAACCAACTGCACATCTTTACTGAGAATGGAAAAATAGCAGGAGTGTAAGAGTTGGCCAAGAAACAATCAGATTTTATTCTGATACCATTTTAACCCTGTCTTCATAAGCAGTCATCAGACAGTAACTACAGAAATCCCAGAAAAACAAACTCCTATTAGTTATTCTAGAACTGTTTTGCTGTATTTCAACAATTTATTTCATAAACAGAAGGGTTCCTCAATCTTGGGATTTAAAGATGCAAAGTTTACTGCTTTAAACACTTCAACAGCTCACAGAGCATGACTTGTAGCTCCTCTAGTATGAAATTGCAGCAGTAAAGTTCTTAAATTACAATCTAATAAATGCAAAGGTTGAATTTTAATTAAGTGTGGTTTGGTTTTTCAAGGGGTTTTTTTGTAAAATTACTCAAAACAACAACAACAAAGCTTTTATGTTCAGAAATCCCATAAAACCTCAGACATAGTGAAAGAGTATATATAATGCAACACTGACTGTGCTAACATAAATTGACTCGGTAGACCATGCAGGGAGACACCATGATGAAGACACATGCAACCACAAGCCAAAGCACACCTGACTATTTTTAGTCCTCATACTCTGGAAAGCAAGAATATTTCAATGCTACATGTGGGGGATAACATGGGTTAAGACAACTAAAATTCATTACATCAGGCTTATCTGGGAATGCTCTAATAATCTGGCTTAAGAAATAAATGTGACCTGTTGGAATCTGCTTTTCTGGCCAGTTTGAGGACTGCAAAACAGCAACAGTTTATCCAAAGAAAATCTCAAGCCCAACTTTGCAGACCTGCAGGACTTAGTATATCAGAAAAGCCAAAAATCACTCAAATACTGCCAAATACATTATTTATAATTTCATTGTTATATTCTTCCTCCCTCCCCTGTAAATGTTTGATGTATCCATGGAGACTCTGCAGGGTAAGGACACTCTTTTCATTTCAAATGAACACACTGCAACAAGATCATACTTTATATTGGATACACTGAGTAATACTGCAAAGCAAGTTTAAAACAAAAGAAATTATGCTTTTGAATTGGCTACACAAGAGGAAAACAGCTAGACCACTATCTCACTATACAAGAACAGAAATTACAATAGCAAAAATTTGTTGCACTGTTAGGTATTTTCAAATTCCCTTTCTATGCTCTGCAAATGCTTCCATATTATAAGTTTAGAGTACAAAGATTTTGTTAAAGGTATTTTTATCTTTTTATTAATTCTTACTGATAATGACAAAATCATCATCTACAGTGGTAGTTACTTGTTCACATTCAGGTAAAAGACAAAGAATTGAAAACAGTTACTGGAATATGAGGACAACACTTACGTTGTATTTACAGTGCAGTTGTGACAATATATTGCTCTAAGTATTTGAATAATTTTACTTATGACTAGTTGAGGAAAAAGAAAACAAATAAAAAACACACTGTCCCATTATCTGACCTCTGGAAGAACCCAACTGCATTCAAAAAGCAGTGACTGATTTTCACTCATCCAAAAGTGAATCTTGACAGCCAGATGAAAGTAATTAGCAGTGGGGTTTTTTAATCTATTGCTATAATGTGTCAAAGATTCTTGATCTTGATTTCTTTTTCCATGCTATATTTTAAAAACATAATTTCAACTATTTTAGTTTCCAAAACAAGAAACTAAAATGGAAAGTCGCTGTATCAGGGAGGGACAAAACCCAGTCCTTTTTGGCTATCATAGTTCTCTGGAATTTTGTGTTAGTGTCGATGATCACAGACGTGCATTTCTGGCTTTTGATTCGTAGCTGGTTTTTATTGCTGTTCTTGAAGAGTGACGAAAACAAGGGCAGTCCTAAGTCTTACAAGCTAAGGGTGTTTCCAGATAACATGTACAAAGCTAAATTATCTCCATCTTCAATTTCTATCTATAAGTGTCTTTAAGTATGTTGTTTGCACCTTTGTTAAACAGATAGTCACTTCTTCTTCACTACCTTCTGTGTGACACTGGGGTCCTTCTGCCCCTTAAGCTGAGCTACATGAGAATTCTACAGAATGCAAAATAATCTGTAGGCGAACACCACTCACTTTTCCCTTCCCTCATTAAGGCGGACTAGTGCACCATGAGCATGAAATATTGAAAAGTACATGGACTATTAAATTCAATTTTCAGCTCTAAAATAACATCACTTCATGTAATGTGATAGCACCCGGCAGTTCAATGCAGAAGCATGTTTGTATTTTTAGATTCTATTCAAGAAAACAAGAAATTTAGTTTCAGCTTCCAAAATCCTACAATCTAATTTCCAGATCACAGAACATTCTGAGTTGGAAGGGATCATCAAGTCCAATTCTTAAGTGAATGGCTCACACAGGGATTGAAGCAACAACCTTGGTATTATTACCACCAGGCTCTAACCAACTGAGCTAATCTCATCAAAAAACAAAACAAAACAATCCCCCCCACCCCCCAAAACCAAAACCAAAAACCCATTCTATGAGATTTAAGTTTGTGTGAGCTGTAATGCAGGTACAGTTACCACATATGGGCATATGCAGCAGAACCAGACCTACTTTATCAGTTTTTACAGTACAATATTTATTACTTACAGCTTTGGGTACTATTCCCACTTCTATCATTAGTTTGATATATGCTATTAAAGGAATACCTATATTTGTCTGTATTTCAATTTTCTAATCTGCAAAATTTGATTAGAATTGTTCATAGCAACTGCAGTACCAGAAAGGGAATTCTTCTAGTAATTGTCTATAAGGAATTCAGTATCAGTATGGGAGTCCTTTCAGCAGTGCAAGTCCTATATAGACATGGAATTCTTCACAGAAAACATCATGTTGTAGCCAGAGGCTTGCTGCACATTGCATTCTTCTGCTGAATATTCAAGTGAATAAATTTTGACCATGTTTCTCTGATACCATCAACTCACAGTAATGTGCACTATCAGTGCAACATTACAGGACAAGTTAGTGGTGTTATGTGATCTGGAAAGCTTAAGGCCAGCTGACTCACAAAAAACCACTGGCAATTCGGACATGGTATAGAAATTAATTTTTGGAAGAGAATGACTGATTTCAGGCCACATGGGTGGGATTGTTTTTTAATTTAAATATAATTGTTAAAACAATATGTAGGGAAATAAAACTCTCTCAACTAAGGCTGAACAGATTATTATAGTCAAGATGATTGTCAGGTTACAACACACATCACAACAGAGTATCTGAGGAAAACAAGAGCTAGAGTTCCTATTTTCTTTGTGGTTTTTATCCTTTCCAAACAGAGAGAGATTATTACTTTCATTTATGAACTATGCAAACATACTGCCAAAAAGGAAACACTTTTTCTCTAAATAAAAAATAATTTGGGGAACAAAATAGAAAGCTTTTAATCACTTCTACCAAAAATTATATTAGACATAAATCAAAACCAGTAGTTTTATTCAGTAATACTAAAAAGAAAAACTTAAGGAATTAAAATGCTAATTTCTGCAAGATATTTCACTTACAAATCGGCCTAAGGTCCTTTAGAGAAAGCATAAAGTTAAGCTTCAGATTTAATTAGGACACTCCTTATTTTCTCTTTTAAATGTCTAAAAGAGTTATGTCAAATAGCTGTCCTTACTCATTCCTTACTGATTTTCCTTGGGGCCCATTATCAATTATGGTCAGGCTAGGGTATTCTGGATTGATTGACTCCTAGCTACAGGAACAACTTACACACCCATTAGCACCATTTCTCAAAGATCCATGAGAGAGAAAGAAAAACTATACACCATATAATTTAGATTTTAAGGTAATAGAAATATAAAAGAAACACATTCCTCACTTCCTGCTATTTAGATATGCAAATGTCACAGAGAAGCATTTTGAAAACCCAAAACCACTAGCAGTGTCAACTTTAACTTTTCCTTTTGTGAAATTCGATGCCAGTGAATAACATTAATCTGAACTCAAACCTTTTCTTGAATCAGCCTCTGTAGATGAATCCCACATGACAACATCGATGAAAACATTGTGAGCATGTATTGCTGAATTTTGCATATTCCATTTGCCAAGGAATTAAGAACAGCTGTTAATCCCACTTTTTCAATGACACTCTGAAAAGCATTAGGTGAGGAACGAGTAATTCTGCATAAAGCCTAAAAAAGTGGGAAAAAAGAAGTAATGGGACTGTTATCACAAGAAAAATAATGGAAAATAAAAGCACATGCTGAGTTTTTCAGTAGTTTAGGAATATAAGGAATTCATACAGATTCATTCGTAAGACAAATACTAGAGGAAAAATTTTTAGAGGACTTATTTTTAGAGACCTGGAATTCTTCTAAATATATTGCTATACACTCTGTGCAGGTGAAATTCAAGTATTTCATCTGCCAACATCCACATCAAAAGTCACATTACTCTTTTCCTCTAGAGAACAATAATGATGGAGCATCACTGTCCATGCTTGAGTCTTCTGTCAAGCACAGAATATAAACAGCATCAGATAACCCTGTACTAGAAAGGAGTACAGGGAGAGAAAATACAGCCACAGCACATGTCAGAGAAATTATGGGCACCCATAAAGGTAGGCATCTTCTCTTTCCCTGCTCACGGACAAGAATGTGATATGTAGTAGTTCAATATCTAAAGTAAATCTTTAGCTCTAGATACTAATTCAGATCGAGGTATTTATTAAGAAACAGTGGCTAGTATAATAAACATGCAAACTATTCTCCAAATGGTTGATTTGCAAGTACCAGTGATTAAAACAATTTTAATAGAAAATGCAAATACTGACCATGCTCTCGTGAAGTAAGCACAAACCTGTTCAGTGTCTACTAACTTAGCTATTTCCTAGCAAACACTACCAAACAACCTTCAGGGTGGCTTCATCTCCAAATCAACACAGCTTTTCCTTTTGATACCTGTGACAATGCAACCTTCAAGATACTACAACTGCTTTTGTTCTCTCCAGATAAAGAAAACAAGACTCTTTAAACATTAAAAATTTCTTTTTCCTTGGTTTGAATATACTGTTAGCATAGAACAGCTTATGCCAAATACTGGATTCACATGGAAATCTGAATTAGTTTTCAGGAAAAACTTTGAAGGAGACTCCCTTCTGTGAAATGCTGGTAATATTTATGATTTCTTTGTTCTCTTCAGACCAGCTATATTTAGAAATTGCTGTTTACTTGGTGTGCACTCAATAGTAAGGTCTCATTTAATAGAAACTATAGTCAATTACACAGAATACTATCACCAGAGAAAAGCTTTCCATGTAAGAACCCCAGAAACTGTCCAGTTCACCAGTGCCCTTAGAACCATTACTCAAAACGAACTAGAAAAGAAAAGTAGAAAAAAAAAAAGAGGCATAAGAGACGGTAAATCAGGAACTTGACAGACTTTTTATTGATGCTGTTCATCTACTCTGCTCCTATTCTTCCTTGTCCTTTATGGTCCAGGAACCATATTGATTGCAGCCTTTTACTTTTCTTATTTTATTATTTTTTCCCCTTCTTTTAAAACACAGACACTCAATCTCAGTTTCTTAGCACAGCATGCTCTATTTCTCCCAGGACACAATCCAGCCCTTCATCTCTATTCAGAGTTTTCAAAATGAGTGGGCAGGAGGTATATGCATCCACTAAAAACATCCTTGAGGGTCATACTACCAATGAACGGCTGGGACCCAGGGACAGGCTGTGCCAAAGCAACACGGATCTAACATGGTGTGTGCAGACTTTCTACTGCCTTAGATCTCTGATGCAGACCTTGCCAAAAAAGGGTGACCATAGCCACAGGCCACCAGATGACTTCCAGACAAATCTCATAAGAAAGACATGGCTGTCTTTTAGGATCATACTGCAGCTTTGGTGGCTGCAGAAAGGCTCCAGCCCACCAACAGCCAAGGGGAGAAGCTTTAAATTCCCATTAGTCTATATGTCACAGAATGCTCTGCTGTATGAATGAACCTAATACTTCAGCAGAAAAGCAGTAGAATTCAAATGGTGGATAGAGAACAAAGCATTCTAAATCACTTCAGTAGATCCAATATCTGGAGAGAACAGATGGAGATAGGTCAAAAAGTGGTGGAGCAGAAATTGGAAACCGATGATGAAAGAGGTAAGAGTAGAGCTTTTACCATCATCTCCAGGCAGCAGTCTTGGAACATGGAATGTTCTTAGTGAGAGTAAGGCTTCAGCAGAGCCTCTCCTGGAATTGGCTACTCCATCCCTGCTCTCTCCACAGCCTTAACCAGCACCTTTTTTCCCAGCAGCTCCAACCTTTGCCTCGTGATTCTTACCGGTCACTTCTAACTTGAGATACTCCAGGATTCTATGATCATCTCTGCCCTGTCCTTCTAGTCTTACAGGCCACGTGTGACTGGGGAACATTCACCCTTCCATGTCTCTCTCAAGTTTGAGAATGAATGCACTTAAGCATATGTAATACATGAGTCTCTGAAATAAACCATTCAATACCAACTACTTAAGAAAATAACAAAAGAAACCAAATCCCCCAAAAGACAGTATTGAGCTTTTCCGAATTAGTTTCCATTTAAGTGGCTTATGTTTTGTTACTTCACTTCCAGCAGAAAAAGTCATCTCTTAGAAACAAAATTCTAAGTTATTTTTTTAAAAAATTTAAAAACTTTCAGGATACTGGGAAGAAAATATTCTTCCTGCTGCTGAGCTTGTCAGAATACCGCTTTGACATCTTACAGATTTTTTTTTTTTCTGAGTCTAGCAAAATGATAAAAAGACACAGCTTTCCTACAGGCAAAATCTGTGGCATTTACCTGAGGCATGTTGGACTCCAAAGTGAGAAAAAAATACTGAGACACAGCCCCCATTTGCCACCTTTGACAGGCAGGACAAGGTAAAGTGTCATTTCTTGACTCCAGAGACTGAAGACAGAGAATCTCCTTGATATATTTTTATTATTGATTGAAATAATCATAAGTAAAATTCCATAGCCCCTTACTGTTGATACACTTTGCAGACAGACTGCTAACTCTAAGTAAAGATATGACAGATGTATTTCTTAACAGAAATGTATTTTTACATTCGAATATAGATGTCAGTTAAAAATAAATTCTTCAGGATACATTCAAACAAGGCAGGAATGACTGCATAATGAAATGAAATAGGACACTGATTATGTCAATTTATGTGGTCATGCAGGATAAAAATGCCTGCATATCTGTAGCAACAATTTAATGAATGTAGAAATCATACAGTACGCTATAGCTGGAGAATACATTAGTATTTTATTTTTTAAATGAGCATGCCACTAAAATCTCCATAAACTTTAGCTGGGAAACGATCTGTCTGCACTAGACTTCAATATCAATTGATTGTTATCAAATGAATTTAAGATTATGTATCCAAACACCAGTTAGCAGTACTAATACATAACCATGATTTGTATCAGGCATTGAGCAAAAAGTTTACCTACTTGTTAGTGTTTCACTACAAAGCAGCAAAAGGATTAAAGTACCACCTCAGTGCATCCTACTTCAGCAGCTTCCTTGTTCAATGCACTTCATATAAACACTATGACAAAGAAAAAGTGATTCACCTGGACCTTACAGCCTTGGGAGGATCCAGGGACCTGGGTTATTAAAAGAGGCAGAGGATATAGAGGGACAAACAACAACCCACTCTTCTCATAGTCACTAGACACTCATCCAAGGACAAAGTGTGCAAACCACATAGCAATGACGACAGCAACCTCTGAGCCCACCGCTATAGAAAGCCATAATGAATCTACACTGGTGACAAGTTTATTCTTGACAATCAGAAGTATAACTTCTGCATATTACTAAGCAGAAAAAAAAGCTCTTGCCCACCTCAAGCATACTGCATTTTCCAAAAAGAAACTGCGTTGTTGGGAGGGGAAAAGAAAAACAAACCCATGAAAAAAGCCCACTGATACTTTCTCTGGTGATCTTTCTTAGATCGGTGTCTGAATGCAACTGAGTCAGTTTCTCCAGGCTGTGCTGCTTATTGCAGTACACAAGACAGGCATAACTGGCCAACTGGCCCCTACAAATGGATTCCTACTGCCTGCAGTAGGAATCAAGGGAATGGTAAATGATGAAGCAAAGTTCTCCATGAGGATAGCAGAGAAACCAGAGGGAAATTTCAGCATGAGCTGAAAAAGATTAAAAAAAAAAAAAAAATACTATGACCTAGTAGCAAACAAGTAACTGCCCAGTCTAATGATTGACAAGAACAGAAAGCACATGATACAAAACAACCCTTATAGCAAAAGTATTGATAGGAGAGAGGATCGAGCAGGCTACTTTAAAAACTCAGTAAGTAAAGGAAATCATAACTTTTTTCTCCAGTCTTTTCCCATATATGCAGTTGTGATGTAAGCATAAAACTCAGAGATCAAATGGGTAAAGTCACAAAAAGACCCTTTCTGACAAAGCAGCCTAATAGCCAGACTCACACATATACTTTATATATTTAGAGAGACTGTTCTCTACCCATGAAAGTTCTGAGACTGTTTTTTGCCAAGAATTTCAGATGCTACAGAACAAAGGTTTCTATAACACTAATTTTACTAAATAGGTTTCCTGTTCTAAAATGTCAAAGCATTTTCCCAATATTTGAGCAGTTTATACTGCAGGCAAGACTCTGCCACAAATACACACTGAGGTAAATAATCAATAAATTGATATATTTTTAAAACTTATAAATTTATCCTACCATTTACCTCTTCAACTGCATTTCCAATAAATTTTTATTTCTCTCTCTTTTATTAACTCTATGTTAGGTGTGTCTATGTGCATACTGCTGCAGCAGTGACACTACCATTTTCCTTTTGGAAAGCAACAATAAACTCATTTGTGAGCCTGAAGTCTACTCAGAAAATCAGCATCCACTTACCACACTTAATTTAAAACAAGCCAATATATTTTTCCGTTCCGAAATATTGTCTGTATTGGTGGATAATGCTTTTGTTTTCTCAACAAGAATCATAGAAAAGTTTGAGTTGGAAAGGACCACAAAGGTCATATAGTTCCTACTCCCCTGCTATGGGCAGAGACAGCTTCCACTAGACCACTGTACTTAGGGCTCCATCCAACCTGGCCTTGAATGCTACCAGGGAATGGGGCAGCCACAACTTTTCTGGGCAACCCGTGCCAGTGCCTCACCACCCTCACAATAAGGAATTTTTTTCCAATATCTAATCTAAACCTATTTTCTTTTAGTTTGAATCCATTCCCCTTTGTCCTGTCACTACATGCTCTTGCAAAAAGCCCAAGAGATATGGTTAAAGTCACAGTCCTGCTAATTATTTTCTACCTCACAAATCTTTTTGTTCCAAACCTTCTGCTTGCATGTCATCACTCTGTTTGTCTTGCTATCATTCTATACTGCCTTAAAGAATTCAGGGCAAAGACTAGGCCCTGACAATTTTATAAAAAGTAACATGATGAATTCAACTAAGTCTTCTAAAAAAGTCTTTGATAAAGAGAATAAACAGTCCTCATTTGAAATATCATACAAAAAGAGAAATTTCAATTTTGCAAGAATTTAATAGATTCTTTGAAAGGTTAAACTTTTCAAACATAACTCATTATTACCAGCATAAGGAAATATATGTTCTGGAAAATGATGAATCACAAGAACTATTCATAAGCACTGAACTGTAATAAATGCATTTTCAATTTCAGAAATTTTTCAAATATATTTTAATGCAGTCTGAAATATAAAAACACAAACACACAGCAAACATGCTCAAATATATTTCAGTTTCAATTCAGAATGTTTTTCAGACTAAACACCAAAGCATTACACTACCACAAAAGGAAATTCCTTACCGAAACAGCAGTTATCTTCAAAGAATCTCCTGTAGAATGTGTGAAAAGGTACCACAAGACAGGTCCAATTTCTCCTGTAATAAATCCTTGTGCATGGCATGAGCGAGTAGTACAAACATTTTCAATTATCTTGGCTGCTAAATGGTTCACTACCCGCTCTTCCTATGGGAAGGACAGGAAAGGAAAACTTATTTGCAAATGTTTCTAATTTCTTTGTAAACTACCACCCGTGTCCATATTTTATTCAATGTATATATTGCCTCGGGGTGGTTTCTTCATTCTTTTTGATACTTGCAAAAGTAAATTTTCAAGAAACCTCACCTGGTGACAAAGTTATGTTTACAGACCTTACCTCCCCCCACTTTTTTCTTCTGTTGAAAAGACAATTTAATAGAAATATAATTTAATACAAAACCTCTCAGCTCCAAATAATCACCCCAAATTAAATGCAGACATTAAAAATGAAAAGTCTTTGTTATGTTAGAGGTGTGCCATGATCATTGCTTTATAAATGAATGAATTTGTGTCAACACTCATCATTACAACATGCTCTGAATAGCACAATTATAAGATACATAGTCACATTAGGAAAAAAATTACATTAAACCCTCTTTATTCAGAAAAGTCAACAAATCCTGTGATACAGAAAAAGACTTCTTGCAAATTAAGTTATTCCATAACTCCCTTATTTTCTCCAGAAACAGACAATCCTGATCAATGCTTAAGATAAATTATTAGGTCCCATTTCCTACAAGAAGTCCTAAATTTCCATATAGGATTCTGAATCCTTCATATTTTTAGTACTAACCAAATAATTTTCACTTAAAATCAGAGTCTCTAACAGAACTGGAAGATACATTGCTGGTGTTATTTTGGCTGTGCATTGCCTCAGCTCATCTCAGTCTTGAACTACAAAAAAAGTGAAGTCTTTCAACAATGTCTTAAATATCATCTTGAATGCAGCAGAAATGAATTTTAATATGATTTTTATAATTCGATTTGTCCTTATAGTCTGGCTTCACAAATAACTTATCATAATATCTAATTGATTTCTTTCTTAAACTAATCTCTATATTAGCCTACTAAGCTTTGGATTTCTGACATTTATCCTTACAATTGGAGCCACCAACAACCGTGAACAATGATAATGAAACCTGTCAGAAAGTAGTACAAAAGCCTTGCAGAAGGGGAGAACTTATACTTCATTAAAAATATATTCAATATCCACTTTTCCTTCTACTGACTTAGTAAGTATAAAACACAGATTTTAGATGTAGAAATACTTGAAAACTCTAGTATAATGCTGTCAAAAAAAAAAAAAAAGGCTGTATTCGTCATTTTCATGATAATCCTTCCTGTCCTCCCAAGGAGCTGCAGCTCTACTCAAAATGTTTAACAGAAATATCAAAGTCAATTTCCATCTAAACTGGTTACACTCTTATATAAAAACTCCACTGGTAGGTGGTCTTCCTTCTTATTTGCAGCCATAAAACCAAAGAGAATTTAGGCTCCTCTCTTTTTACAGTTTTGATTACTGCAAAATATTGCATTATTTTGACCTATTAAAGACCTAAGTACACAAATACTCATACATGTTTACTAAAATTAAAATTTTGAAAATTTTTTATAAATAATGTTCAGTTTTAATCTTTTTCTGTGAATTATACTTCTGCATTTCAGTGGGTTTTGGGGGTTCAGTTAGGTTAAAAATACATGGATTTATCAAATTGCCTACACACATTTAACAATAGAATCTGTAACCGAAATGTAATAGTCAAGTTAAGTCTCTCATATATGAAGTGATTATTAAGACTGCCAACTGGGACTCTACTCCTAATTTAAGCAGGCATAAACACTTAATAAATGAACTATAATCCCATTAATTAATCATAATTAAAGCAATATACAGTGGATAACAGCTATTATTAATGTTAACAAATTTCCAGATGCAATTACAGCCTTTCTTTTCAAAATTTGGTCCTGAAGATGCGCATTATTTCCTCTCAGCCACTGATGAGTTATGCCCTGTTCCAGATGTCCTGCTACTTTGACTAGAAAATGGTCATATATTATCACTGTGCTCTAAAAACTCAATGATGCTGCCAAAGTAATTCTATTTGCTGCCACCTGAGACCTTCCATTTCAGCTCCTCTGATATCTGTTCCTGAGCACTATCTAAGCAACAAGGCTTGTACCATTTTCTGTTTAGTTAGCTGTCTGCAAGGGAGGCCTGATCTAAACTAATATTTGCCCTCTACACTAAAGGAGTCATCTGGTGATGTTACCAGGACACAAGCTATTTTAGTGAACAGAAATGGATCTTCAAGATATGAGTAAAGCAGTTTCCTATATCAGTAACCCTCTGTCCATATCATGAACTGCATGAAATCTAAAACTATGAATAGAACTGTACAAAAAAAGAAGTACATACTTTATTTTCAATGGGTTTAGATTTAAACTAGTTTTATAACGCACACTTAAAGCTCCTAATTTTCAGTCACGTTGAACAATTGCAGATATATCTGCTTCCAGTGAAGTCAGGGATGCTTAGTGAAAGAGAGCCCTGAGTGAAAATGCAAACACCGAAAGGATAAAAAGTTGCACACTACAGAAAGAAAACTTCCTTTTAATCAAGTCTTTCCATTTTAATGGGGATTGGGGGGGAAGGGGGGGGAGGGGCAGGGAAGGGAATGCAAATCAACGTCTAAAAAAATTTACTTCCATTTTTTAAAAATAACTGAATCTACTGGATATTTTTACTGACTGTTTTAAATTTAACAGTGCACCAAAAATTTTGGAGGCATCAAAGTTAGTCACTGTGTTAACCAACATACTACCTAAGAATAGCATAACTTCATTTTATTAAAGGTTAGGATATTTTACGATCCTTTTAAAGTAGGTTTACTGATGAAACTAAGTTGCGAGGAGTTGTTGACCCCACTGAAGGCAGGAGGCCCTGCAGAGAGACCTGGACAAGTTAAGAGGTCTGGGCAATCACCACCCATATGAAGTTTAAGACGAGCAAGCACCAGATCCTGCACCTGGATTGGGACAACCCTGGATGTTCAGACAGACTGGGGAGTGAGAGGCCGGAGAGCAGCCCTGTGGAAAGGGACCTGGAGCTCCTGGTTGATGGCAAGTTGAACATGGGCCAGCAGTGCCCTGGCAGCCAGGAGGGCCAGCTGTGTCCTGGAAGGCGTCAGCCACAGCATCGCCAACCAGGCAAGGGAGGGGATTGTCCTGCTCTGCTCTGCACTGAGGCAGCCTCACCTTGAGTGCTGGGGGCAGTTTTGGGTGCTAAAATACCAAAAAAGACATTAAGTTGTTAAGGGAGTGTCCAAAGCAGGGCAATGAAGATGGTGAAGGGCCTTCAGCGAAAGACGTATTGAGGAGTGGCTGAGGTCACTTGGTCTGTTCAGCCTGGAAAAGAGGAGACTGAGGAGAGACCTCATTGCAGTTATGACTTCCTCCTGAGGGATAGAGGAGCAGACACTGATCTCTTCTCTGTGGTGACCAGTGATAGGTACAGCATGAAGCTGTGTCAGGGGAGGTTTAGGTTGGATATTAGGAAAAGGTTTTTCACCCAGAGGGTGGTCAAGCACTGGAACAGGCTGTCCAGGGAAGTGGTCACAGCACCAAGCCTGACAGAGTTCAACAAGAGTTTGGACAATACTCTTGGGCACATGGTGTGATTCTTGGGGTGTCCTGTGCAGGGCAGGGAGTTGGACTCAATGATCTTTGTGGGTCCCATCCAACTCAGAACATTCTACAATCTTAAATTATACTACATATAGATACTTGAATAGCAGCATAATACTGATAAATACACATCAAAGCTGAAGGATTTAGGAAGAAAAACTGCATTCCACAAAATTCTTCTAAATCAACTTTTAAATACACTTCTTCCTTTAATCTAAGAAGACAGAATAAAAAGAAACTACAAATATAACCTAATGATGTAAAGCTGTATCCTCCAAAGCATTCGTGATTTTAAGAATTAAATCTTAGTTTGGCAACAATTTGCAATATAAAGCCTTCAGAGAGAAGAGTAAATACGTAGAAACAAAACTTTTAAATACATTTTGTGATTTTTTTTTGAAATTCTGGCAGTAAACTGGAGAATTGATATCTAAAGAAGAAATTACAGTGATAATGTATATGATTCAGAGAATTACTCTTATCCTATAGGCAGTTCTGCCAGTCATAAAACTGATGTCTAAAGAAGAAAAAAAAAAGAGAATATATATGATTCAAACTGACACTGTCATACTATAGACTGTACTATACTATCTGAGAAAACAGTTGTGATTTTATTCTCCTCTCCTCAAAATTCTCCTTTCTCCTCCAAATTCACTATCACGGAACAGTTCTGGCTACGAATATACATAATAAAACATACTGCCTTATCTTATATATTGGCAATTATTTTTTAAAGATTTCTTCTAGTATTAAAATTTCTCATTTGTTCAGAACCAAAGCCCTCAGACTTACCTCTTGCTCCCTCATAAAGGAAGAAGTCCATATGGAAGAGGGAAATGTGTACTGTATACCTTTCTGGAAAGGTCTCATTTATTAAAAATCCTGCTTACACAGTACCTTGCATATCCAAGAGACAGAAAATTATCCTTTGTAAACTCATTTACTATTTCTGATTCAAATATATTCTCTGTTGCCCTGGTTTTTCACTGCATGCCTTGTTCATGTTAGCAGTGAAAAACTTTCTCATAAGTTGTAAGATAAACAATGCCCATGTTTTTGTAACATATCTTTTCTAAGCTGTACTTTCAGAATTGTTTTGCATTCCTTCTCCGGAGGCGGAGGAAGGCGATAGACTGAATTTATATCCTATCAATTTAGAGAAGCTTAACCTCTTCATCCAATTGTTGATTGTCTGTACATATGTACATAAGTGTGAGAATAAATGAGGGGCCAGGCTTTTTGCCCGTCAGCCCGAGACCTTGGCGTGTGTATGAAACCTGCATCCATGCCTGATTCTTAGTGTTGATCTGTGACAATTCTCCATGTGCCACTCTATAAAACGAGAGGGTTATGTAACTTTTAAAAACCAGATACAGCTAGTATGTATATATTCATTTATCCATGCAAGTGTATTGCATGTATTTTTTTTTTTTGAGATTCTATGAAGTTAATACTAAAATTGCATATAATTGCGTATTTTACATGCCATTTGTGAGCAGAAATGAACAGATACCAAGTTTCTGAACGATTTTCCAATGGTTCCACTCTCAGGAAGACTAAAAAGGAGCTTGCACAGTTTCTAGCTTCACTGTCTAGTTTCAGTGAATGACTTCATCCAAGCAACATAATCCAGACAAATCAGGGAAGAAAAATTATAAAACACATCAAAAAGTAGTTCAGATATGGGAAAGGTTATCAGTTCTAAGACTAGGGAGGATCTGAAGGAAGGGAGGGGCAAATGCAAGGGATAAATCAGAGAAGAAGAAAGGTGAAAGGATTGACTGGAATGGAAGTGTGAACAGAAGCAAGTGTCAAAAAGAAACTAATGCCGAGATTTCACTTAGACAAGAGTAGGTTGAACCTTAAATGTAATAAAGATGAAAAAACATACGAAGAGTCAATGACGAGATTCAAATAAGAGACAGTGTGATCCATTCAGGGTCAAGTACGTAAGGCTAACTTTAGCAAAGGACTTTTGAATAAACAAAGTAAAATGCATAAAATGAAAATGGTTGTCACATTAGCATTAGGTACTCAATATTAAATACGAATATCCTTTCTGAAACAGAAAGTATCTTTCGTGACTGGATAACATAGGAACTCTAAGAGCCACGCACTCTAGGCAGTAGAAATCAGGACCCCGCTATCTTACAGACTGCACACAAACATTTAAAAGTTGAGCTTAAACAAATACAGATGCCTGGAACAGGCGTTATGTGTCACTGTTGGAAACAGTTGTTGGAAAAGATTAGTCAATAAATATCGGAATGTTTACTATATGCATTCTGACAGACCGCAACATTATACAAAGACCAAACATGTCAAATCAAGCCAATCATTTACTTATTTATGAGTGTACCAATTCCCTTGACACATAATTGAACTAAACTGTTCTTTGCCTGAGCTGAAAATCAGCTTCTGTCTCAAGTTTACAGCATTGAAATGCAGGAAATCTGAACTTGTGTTCCCCTACGGATAAAAGACTTTCCCAATCTTCTACTCCATCACCCTAAAACTCCTTTCACTGACCCATACACTTTTTTGTCACTGCTAGATTTTCAGGCACAGAAGGTATGTGGAAATGACACTACCTGTGTTTTCTGAACATTTTGTTCCTTTATAGGCAAATAAAAGGGACACACATATTTCAAACTTCTTCCTGTTCTACTGTTCTGTTTCAGAGAGCAATTCTGCTTTGATAATGACAAATCTTATAAAACTTCAGAAATCCAAGAACACTTCAGAGTAGTTCATAATCAAACTCAAGAACAGTGAACTTACCTTACAAAACTCAGAGCTATATAAACTATAGTACTGAATTACATGAATTGGTTTTCTTTTCTTGACTTTTTATTAAATACATCAAATAAAGCTTCTTAACTGGCAATAAAAACTAGAAGTGAGTATTTATAATGTGTGTACAATGCACTGTGGCTAGTCAGACCTTATTACAAAAAGTTAGTTTGCCATTTTCATAAATACTGAAACAATATGCCAATAACCACTTCAGAAAACATCCTGATGTGAAATTTCCTTAACTGAGCTTAGAACAATTCCAATGAAATCATTATTTAATTACATATATATATATATTTTAAATTATTGATGTAAGAATGCAAAGCTTACTTACATGTAATAAAAAAAAGCTGGTGAGAAATGTTTTCAGAGCTGCATAGCCACAGGACAAGAGGCAATGGCCACAAGTGAAAGCTCCAACTATAAACAAGTAAAAACTTTTTCTTCTGAAGGAGGTGCCGGTGTTGCTCAGGGAGATTGTGGGATCACAGTTCTTAGAGACATTCAAGAGTTAAACAAACATGTCCCTGAGCAACCTGATCTATTTAGACCTACTGTGAACAGGAGGTTGGATTAGATGACCTCTAGAGGTCCATTCCATCCTAAAGTCTTGTATAGTTTTAGAGCTTCAAACATGTTTTTAAAAATATGTATCTACACTACAAATGAGCATCCTCACAAACTGAAAGTGTAGAAATGCGCAGCCATACTTGGCTAGCCTAGACATAATTTTAAATTTATGCTTAATTAAATTTAATTTGAACTATTGCATGGTAAACGTATTTCTATTTTGTGTCATTTTTTCAAGAAAAAATATATCAAGATAAATTATTAAGAAAAATTTGACATGTTTCAGGACTAAGAAGGGATTTTATTTTATAAGCATAAATTAGTGTCTTATGGATGTCTTGATTTAGTTTCTGTACACCGTATATTCAGAAGCAGCAAGTCTTCCATTACTAAATTTATAATTAAATTCCATCTCACTACTGTGCCTCAGAATGACATCTTACTCTAATTATGAGCAGGAAATCATCTACAATACAAACTCAGTCCTGTGTTCTTGGTCACGTGAAGGTTTGAAGATATTAAAATGCATCTAGGCTCTTTCTTTATTAATCACAATCTGTAGGCAATAAAGATCTCAAAAAGGAAGGAAAAAAGGTATTACCTCTTGCTTTCCTCCTTCTAGCAACCTCTGACATGTTTTCTGCCTTGAGGTTTGCCTTGGGCAAGAATAAAGTCAAGTGGTCTCATACAAAGAGAGAATGTGAACCCTCCACTCAATTCTTTTTCATTTTAAAAATGAAACTATATGCATATTTTTCTTCCCTTCTTCTAGCACAGCTAAGCCATCACCAAAACCAGTGAAGAACACAGTATAGCACATGTACGAGAATAAACCTAATTACTACTTTTTTGCCTCAAAAGAATGATGACCAGCCAGTAGGATAACAATGCAGCTATAAAAAACTGTATATCATCCACTTCAAGAAAGAAACTTAAATCTTGCTCAAAGATTTACAAAGATGTATAAAAATCAAATTGCAAGAGGGCAGCACAAACTGTCAGAACATTTCTCAAAAGATGCTTACATAATTAATAAATTTCACATTTATTAACAGTAATTTATATTTACTATCCCATTTCCCCCAACACAAGCAGCAATACGTAAGTGTTGAATGCACAGAGAACAACACTGCATTAATCTCCTGCTTAGGTTATGGTCTTATGATTATTTAAATTCAAGAGCAATACTTGGTTGACAAGGTACTGCAATGCTGCAGGCTACAATTCTCACACAATGCCTAAAGGGCTACTACTGTGGAGAAATTCTACTGAGGACCATGAAAGAGCCTTACCCCTTCCCGAAGACACCTCATTAGCACAGTGTAAGCAGCTGAGGGAACAGCCCAGCATTCCCTGGGGTGCTCCCCTTTTTCCTCCTGAAATGAAGCCAACGGCACAATTGATTAAATCAAAAAATCACAACAATCTCAGTCACATAAAAAATGGGTAGCATGTTCTTAATAAGGTTCATATTATACATATTTCAAATTAACATACGCAATTCAATATATTAAATGTCAGGACATGATTACTATTTAATGTTATTTCATGTGCAGCACAGAGATTGATATTTTATTAGCTTATTTAAATAGTCTCCAAAATCCATAACAGAATTTGTCCTAATATTTCTGCATTTCATCAATTCATTCCAATCCACACAGACACAAGAAAGTGTCTGTTCTTTCATTCCCCTCAACCATTTTGAGTACTTCAGAAAGAGACAACTGACTGTTAAGACTAGAAATGCTTCTCTTTAAATGTGATTTAACTATACCACACAAACAAAATTAATATTTTCGGTAGTTAAAAAAAAAAAGTAAACTTTCTTTTGAAAAAAATGCCTGAAGTCATATAAAGAGATACCAAGTGTTTAAGAAAATTTACTGTATGGTATAGCCTTTGACACATATGAACACTGTTCCAAGAGCTTAATGTGTATTTCCTTGAAATCACCCTATTAGAGAGGCTAATTCACTACTAGTTGAATAGGGGCTTAATTCTTCCATTAGAAGTGAACTTCATTTCCCCCTGTCCCTGTAATAGCCTATTGTAAAATTTTAAGTTTAAAAGGAGACACTTGGATATCACTGAGATTTAACTGCAACAAATTCCATATCCAGGCTAGTAACATAGAGCTATTATCAAGTGGAAAAAATATAGCCTCCTTTGGGAAAGAAAGTGAGAAACAACAGGCATTAGATGGTGTGAAGATGATAGGCCATGAAGTCATGAGAAACTTGTTTTAGTAAGCAGACAAAGGATGACAAGCAATAATTTCTTCAGAAATTATACAATTCTTGAACTCTACTAATTATATTCTCAAACTATTTTTAGCATTCTAACTAACTGGTTTTAATAAAAGGCATAGGATCGGCAGGGTGGGTATTAATGATGCAGAAACAAATGATACTTTCTAAATTTGCTGATTCCTGAGTGGTTTACAGTAATTCAACATATTTGATATGATCATTTCAGGCATTTAATTAAAGCATGCCAAATTAGCATGGAAGACTATTACTGAATTGTCTAGTAAAATTAACTTTCCTTCTTTATTGAAAACGAAACTTTATTTGCCACATATATCCACAGAGAAAATGAGTTCGTTAAATCTCCCGTTCGTAAGCTTTGATTCTGCTAACTTTGTATTAGGAGGTATGGGACAATACAAACAGTTATAACAAGAGTGGCTTGACATCCAATAGACACATCAGATCCACTCCATTCCACCTCCTCCATCTTATCTGAGCAAGAACATGCTGACAGGTAATCACAGGTTGCCTTCCAAGGCACTGTGTATAAGTTTAAGAAAACACACAAGTTTCCAGAAAGGAAAGGTAGGTTACTTTCAAACAATCAAAAGTGGAATCTTTTCTACCTGGAAGAGGCAGTACAAGACAAGGAGTCAAAACAGAGTTAAAATTACAATCTGTGGTGGAACTAGCATGGGTTTGCTTCTCATTGTATTCACCTCATTTAACCAGAAATTCTTTCAAGGTCTTCTGTAACCATACATATTAAATGTACTATAAAATAAAAACCCTTAAGAAATCATTCAGTCCTAAAACATTAATAGTTCTTCCATTCTTCAAACTGATTAATGGCTTTCTGCAAGGTTTAATCTCTATTTAGAAATTAAATAAGGCAAAACGGATATGAAACTTAGCACCATTCTTAATTACCTAAACATAATGTACACCATTTGACACTTAATAAACTTAAATATATCACCAAACACTGGGGAATCTTTCTACTTTTTGCTCACAGCCCATGTTGATTTTGATTAAACTTTAGGTTCTGTACCCTAATAACACAAACAGCACAAAATTAATAAAAATATTACATAGAACTTGAAAGTTTTCCCCCAAGGCAATCCACTCAAGAGTATCAGAACATGCTCCCTGGAGTCTGCTCATGCTACTTGTGAATTGCTCTTGGCTTCTGTTTAGAATAAAAATGCAGAGATGGAGTGTAAGATCTTACTTACAAGATCTCATATGCAAGTACACACATAGTATCAGAGTTTAGGATTGCACAGGACTGTTACAATTATCTGGACGACTGTTACAATTATCTGGACATTTCCCAGTATTTCTAAGTCATAGAAGTGGCTAACAGTGACCTTGTATTTTACCTAATTAATAAACCTGCATCTAAACAGCTGAACTTGATTTTAAGTATTTGATAATTTATGATTAACCAAATGTTCATGTGAAAAAGAAATAACCTTCATCATTATTTAATATTACATTTGTGGCTGGCCCTAGAAATACTCCACAAAACCCCAGAGGAAATAAACAAATAAATAAAATCAGACGTGCCCTCAAAAACTTACAGTTTAAATGAAAATATTTAGCAGTTTGATAAAACAACCAAGCAGGCCAAAGAAAGTGCAAAATGGAAGGAAAGAAAAACAAGTGTATAGTCCTTAATGAATTAGATGCAGCTATGATTTATTTTTCTTTATTAGTCAAATCATAAGGCTTTGCTGTTTAAAGATATAAGTCGGCAATAAACTTTCTTGTTTGATTTATTACATTACCCCTGACTTGCTGTATTATCTTGGCAAGGTCATTCAGAACTACTGTTCAGCAGTTTAATGAGCAACAAAATGCCTACAACACTACAGTATTCTGAAGTTAAATACATACAGAATAGAAAAATGAAAAGTGCTTTTCTTAAAAAAATAGAAGGGTTAGTATCTCCAAGCATACCAATCACAATGATATTTTTGAAATTTTACCACGACACGGTATCTTGAGTTCATATGTGTCTAAATACTTATTCCTATACTCTAATAATGTCTTAGCTATAACATAATGCAACCCATTTATATATTTATGTCTGTATATATATATATATAAAACCAACCTTGAAACCTGACAGAGCTGCCATTTATATGCAAGCTGTCATGCTCCAAATATTGTGAAGTTCATACACAGACTCAAAAATTTGTCAGTTCACATTTTCAGAAGGCAAAAACCTGTGCAAATCATTTTGGTGTTATATAACCAGTGTTAACAGAATTGTTTCAGCTATCAGAGTTTAATTTCAAAATAAAATCAAGCCATGCAAAATGTTCCTGCCAAATACAATTTTCAAGTTGGAGTTTAAAGTTTATTTGTTTGATGATAGCAGGTACAAATCCTTTCTCCTGAGGAAAACTGAGAACGTATTAAAACGTATAAACTGTGACTGTGTTTTTCAGAACATAGTTTCTCATTGTAAGTTCTGTGAGTGTGTATTTCACAAATACTTCAGCAATTGTCCAATGAAAACAGGACAATGCTTGTTATTCTACAAAAACCAAGGCAACCACTACATCTTGTGGAACATGCAGAGAAGCTAGAGGATAAAGAAAATAAAACATCGAAGTTCAGCGCAAAACTAAAGCCAAGGTAACAATTCATTTGCTACTTTCGCTCCATTACCAACTCACTTTGTTAAACTAACGTGTCAGCATTCAGAGCTATTAGATAATGCAGATAATAAAAAGGCTTCAGAGAAGCCAAGGTATCAAGGTATCTTCAAGCTTGAAGACACCTTTTCTTCTATTAAGTAAAAGAGTATTTTACTCTTTGAATAAGAAAAAAGAAACGTGATGGTTTAAAGGAGCTGTCAGCTTCAATTCTTAATATTGACAGTATTCCTTTCCTACAAATAACCTCTGATTACTTTTAATGTGAATCTACTATTTCTAGGCTGAAGGTTTAAATCAGTTTTAATCAGGAATAAACACAAGTCCATTTGAAATCAGTCAGAATCATTCCATTTCCTTTTCCACAGTGCTGTGAATCCAACCATGCTACAATAAGATCTAATATGAACTATATTAATTTATTGATATTACAGGCTGTCCTGACACATTCTGTTTAATCAACATCTCCAGTTTAGATGTTTGAATGCTTAGATCTGCCACTTGGAGGCCAGCAGTGTTTATGGCGGTTGATTAAATCCTTTGAAGAAGTTAAAATTCT
Source organism: Oreocharis arfaki (assembly GCA_013398015.1). Classification (NCBI taxonomy): domain Eukaryota; kingdom Metazoa; phylum Chordata; class Aves; order Passeriformes; family Paramythiidae; genus Oreocharis; species Oreocharis arfaki. The sequence continues at coordinate 142,307 of VZRR01012417.1, forward strand.
ACACTTGAAGAACGCTGTTTAATTAATCTCAGATGAAGTAAACAATTGAACTAGCATGTTTCTTAAAGTAGAATAAGTATTAGAGAAGACAGAAGGACCACATACTGTTGACTATACAAATGACTAAGTAATTTGATTTTTTGGTCGACTTTTCCATGGGAAATATTTTCACATTTGCCAAATTTGTAAGGATCACTCACAGTCTTACCTTGTTGGCTATGAGGTAAAGCAGCTCCCCAAGTGCTGGTAGAAAGCATTGCTTCAATTTGCTGTTTCTGAAGTTCTCTCTGATTAGTTCGGTTAAAAGTGTAATTGCCTAAATTAAAAAAAACAATCACTAGAACAACACACATATTTTGTCAAGCAAAACATACTGCTGAAGGTAAAAAGCTTTATCTCAAATGCCATCTTACTGATACACTCTTCACTTATGCTAAAGAGCCATTTGCAAGGGATTTAGTAAGCACTGAAAAAAAGAAAAAAATAATTATTACAAAACATTATATATGCAATATGGAGAAAAATGCAATGAGGAATCAGTCAAGGTGAAAAATTATCAGCTATCTGTTCTTTCATTTCCCTCAGGACAATAGAAACAGATCTGCCAGGGGAAAAAAAAAGCCTACTTGCTGTTTTTCTGTCAGAAGATCTGAAAATTCTCACCATCAGATTACAAAAAGAACGAAAAACAAGAAACCTCTAACGATGTCTTTTGTGTACATATTATATCAAAGGATAGGAACTACTAAAGATTTGTCTCCTGATCTCTAGGTTTACAAGTGACTTATTGTGTAAGAACTGGACATTTCATTTCAAGTTTTTTGTATTTCCTGAATTTCTGTATGCAAAGCATACATACATATGTGTGTGCGTGTGTGTGTGTGTAGATGTGTTATTTATAAAGAGGAGATGGAAGGAAATTAGAAAATTTGATTCATCTTGTGCACATGACCTAGTAAGAAATCACTTTCCCACGCAAAAGTATTTGGCAGCAAAACACTTTTTCTTCCTTGGAGCACCAAGGAGTTTTTATCCTCGACTTCCCTTGTTTTACTTCACCTTCTGACCTTAGCAGCTTCACAACTCCAATCTTTGTACAGCAAAATCATATCAAAACTGGAAACGCAGTCTTCAAATCAAAGCAAAAAGATCTACTAAACAAACTTTGACCTTGTACCCATTTTTTAAATGTAGTGGTATGGTCATTAACTGCTTTCTTTAACTGCTTTCAGAGCATTTCTACAAATTTTATTCAGGAACTTTAATTAGCTGCCATTCCACAGAGAACTTTACTTTCATATTTAAGAAATAAATGTATCAGTAGGTTTTAAAGATTCTAATATGTCAGCTTGAGAAAGCAGTAGCCAAGTTGATTCAAGTGCAATTCAGCACTAAATGATGAACACATAATGACAGCATTTTCTCCTTTATTAGATTTCCTTTCTACAGCTATAAAGAATTAGTCTTGCTTTTATGAAGAAATATATTTTGAGAACTACTTTGTGTAATCAATACCATTAAAAGTACCTTGTCACTGTGGCATTAACAGAGATTACACATACCCAGTTAACATCCCTCAACTTTGCCGCTTTAGACTGAGGGTGATCCTGCCATGAGATAGTATTTAACTACCCAAAACTGATGAACTGTGTGGTAACACAAGCTACTGACCATAGTTCCAGCAGACTAGCTAAGGACATCAAATCATCATGACACCTAAATTACACTTGTTTGTTTGCAGGCAGAACTTGAAGAAAATACAAATCAATTTGTGCATCTGCTATGAAGGATCAACGCAGGCTGCTCAAAATTATCAGTTTTAATGATGAATCTCAAGCAGCAGAAAATCCTGTATCAACCCTAACACTGGTTTGCACCTGCAATACTTGTTTTCCAAAGCATAGTCAATATATTGGTAAATTTTGATGACACATTATCTAAATACATTTATGTGTGCAGTCCTAAAATCTTCTAAATTCTACATTCTATTAAATAAAACCATGATTTAACCTTTGTCTGTAGTAAATTATATATTCACTATATTCATTTGTACTAAGTTCTGTTTGGCTGCCTTACTGCTCAATTGAAGTTTAACAAAACAGTCATTAACATTAAATATACTGCATAGATTATCCATCTTCTGTGTTTTGGGGGTTTTTGTTTGTCATTAAAATTAAGAATTTAAGATTTTAATGGAATGAAAATTAAATCCAAGAACAATATTTCATATTGGTGAACAGAAATTATTGTTTCTCACAATCCTTCAAGATTCCAGGACAAGTTATTATTTTTATTCTGAAGAGATTCTAGCTATTATTTTTATTCTAAAGTGATAAGAAAACGAAGTAATTCTTCTCATATTCCAATTCCTACTCTTTTCTCATATATGAACGAAAAAAGAGGTAAAACTGAGTTAACAAAACTCAAATTAAGAAGAAATTTCCTTTCTTGTGCACTAAAAAAAACCTGCCAAAAACACTAGTCAACACTAGTCAACACTACAATAAATCCAAGTTTTTATTTGAAAAAAATTGTTCATGAAACAAGAGTGAAGGGTGTTCGAAGAAATCTGAGCTATTACTGACTGATTTGTGCTAAAATTGTTACATCGTTGTTAAGGAGAAACAGAAGTTGCATGAAACTTATAGTTCTTCTCTTCATATATTATAATACATTTGTCCATTTAGGGTTAATTTTAGTAACTGTAAGCAGATCCATAACAAGAACGGAGTACTATGGCAGAAGGCACTGACCATGAAATAATTACCACACGTTACAGAGGATACTCATAATCTCTTATATACAGGACTTTATTAACCACACTCAGATAATGGCCTCATTTTCTCTAGAGAGCACACAGAGTCCAGAATTGCCCTGTGAGTTCCCTCCCTTCACTGAACACAGTTAAATAATCAAATATTATAAAAGTGCAGGAAACGGGGTTCACAGAATATGTCCCATACTGAACTGGCAGAGTGACTGTGCCAATAACCTATTTAAGATCTTCTTGTGTCCTCTGCAATGGAAGCTATGAAACAAGAAGCCATGATTCATCATCTATACTATAAATAAAATTATACAGAGACACAAGTATTTTTATAAAATACATTTAATGTTATATAATATAGAGTGTTCATCATTTCACAAACACATTTTAAATGACCTAAAAGGAGGAAGACAAACTGTATCCTGCTCTTGACAAGACACTTCTAATCTTGACAAAAGTGATTTGCACAAGATTTAAAATATTCTTCCATCCTTTTATAAGGAAAAATTGTAAGACCTGAAAAAAAATTTGCCTAGACACTTTGATTCAATCTTAAAGGGTGGTATAAATTTCAGGTAAAGACAATACCACAGGGTATGTGGGAAAATGCACAACAGAAAAATCAAATTTATTTTAACTACAGACTGACAAATAAAGTCTCCTTCTTATCTATAGCACATTCTTTTTCTTTTCAACCTGCCTACATTTTTCCTTTCATAGAGGTAGATAGTAATGAACTGCAGGTCCTACAGTGTCTAGTAAAAGCATCTTAAATTTAATAAATTATCTACACCTTTTACACTAGCTGCCACACTGAATAGATATAGTATAGCTATACGAGAAAAACAAAGAAGAAAGTTTCATATCTGGATAGACAATCATTGCCTTAATTTACAACAATAGTGTGTGGAGTTCATCTATTACCTGTGGCAGATTCTCAATCTATTTCAAGCTGTATCTAGAAGTTTCCCTGCAGTTTCAAGAGTCCAGAGGTGAAAATTAGAGCATACTCAAAAAAAGAAGGTATTTTATACCTTAAGTTGTAGAGTGGCAACATACAGATTTGCAATATTACTACATCTTTGATCTGTTAGTATGACTGTCTGCAAGTATAAGTGGAAATTAAAATATATCCGTAATTCAGTAAACCCTTACAGTGATAAAAGCTGTCTATGCCTCAAGCATAATGGAGATTATTTTTTAGTTCATTTTCTCGTGAGTACACACACATCGTGTAATGTGGGCAAGTAACGGCAAAGCAATCTGACTTTCCTCTGAGAAAAATACTCTCACCAGGTTGAGAAAGTAGGCCACGGTTTTATTGCCACTAACCAGAAAAGAAACTAGAGTAATAGTCGCACCAAGTACTCATCTTTAAAAGGGTACATGAAAAAAACCAAAACTACCAGCTTTCTCTGAACATCTCAACTCAAACTGGGTCATGTAGTAAGAAGGACTGAAGAGAAATCTGACCATCAGACTACGGACGTGGCATTAATGGTCTCCAGAATGTAAGAGGTGGGGAAGAAGAAAATGAAAAACATATTGCAACTCCTCTAGAACTCCTCTAGGGAACAACATAAGATAGAGGTGTAGCACTTTTCCAGGTGGAATACAATGCAAAATTGATTCATTATGAAAACTCTTATCTTTTCAACTTTTCTGTAACTGCTGGAGGAACAAGTCTTAATAGATGAGTAGCCAAACCAGATGTCATGAACGCAAAAGGAGGTTCAACTTGCTTTGGAATCGATCCAAGGTCCCAAAGGGATAAAGTCAGAAATAGTAGCAATTAACCTGCAAATCTGCTATATTTACTAACAAATCAAAAATGCATGTAGAAGTACTTTTAAGAAGCTTTGGAGTTTGTTGGTTGGTTGGTTTTTATTTTTAAGTAAAGAAAAAAGTTATTTCTTTTAGTCTGTCATGACAGTTGTATGACTACACGAGCTCAGTCGCAGATGTTCATGAATGCATCTCATTTCTATTCCAGCCCTTAAATTTGAAGCTTTTTAATGACAGGAAGGACCAGGTAAAAATATCTGCCTCTAACTGCAAAGAGATCCTATTTTCATTTTTGCAAAGGGAAAGGAATGAAAAAGATTGCTCAGGAGCCCAAAAAGCAAAGATTTCTGCCTTCAAAACGGAGGCCAGTGGCAACCAACTGAAGCTGGTTTACATCTAAAGATGCAAATCGAAACTAGAAATCAGTCTCCACAGAATAAGGGATGGCAGGAACGTCCAAGGAAGAGGTATTTTTCTTCCTTTTTTTCTCTCTTCCCTTCCTTGTTTTTACTTTATTCATAAATTGATTTGAAGTTAACCCAAGTCATCATCTTCTTCTAAGCAGTGGGCCTGTTACCCACTTTTTAGAAGCCATTCAGATGACACTCAAACACCAATGCCCAACAATAAAATATTCATGTAGAATATTTTAGATTTATCATTTCTACGCAGAATATCTCATATTAAGAAAAAAACCCCCAAAACTATAAGGGATTTTCCACAAATTTTCTTTGAAATTAGTTCCCTTTGAGTATTGCAAATTCCTTCATTCTGCTCAGTGAAGATGCAAACTGGACGAAACAACAGTTCTTCCCTACAGAATTCTTTTTAAAATGTGTTTCATACTAAAACAACTTCTTTCTTTCCCCAGATGATAGCTGAAAGGTCTGGTATTTAGAAGAAAAGCTAGGACTACAACTGATATACAAGTGATCTTGGCTAACAATGAGTCTGGTTTGAGTCTCTTTTAGCGTAGTAATCAGAAGACATCAGGAAATTAGGCTATTCAGCTACCACCAGTGTGTAATTTCTATCACAAAAACATGCTGTAGCCTAATTGTGTCAATCAAGCAAGTGTGTGCTTTAGAGCAAAAGGCTGGATTATTTTCTTCTGTTCCTAGTCTACGATTTGATTAATTCACAAGCGCAAGACAAAAGGAGGTGGAAGAAGGGCTGTCTTTTAGGTTAATTCTTTAAGGTATGTACTTAGTTGGAAGAACAAAACAGTTTAGTGTGCAAATCGTACAACAACTTCCATAGACCCAAAGTTGGTTGGTGCAAAAGAAAATTAAAGTACCAAAAAAACATTAGAACCAAATTCTCATCTATGTCAAGCTTTAATTAAAAAAAAAAAAAAGAACTTACAGTATGCCACAAAGAATTGCAATATGATATGATGTGTCTTTGTAAACATCACACAAAAACATCAAAATTATGTCAGGAAATATTCAAGGCCTTACATAGGTACGTGTTCATGGAAAGTTAATGGAAAAAATAATTTGTTTCATGTCAAGAAGCTTAGGCACAATTTTTTTTCCTTGTGGTCTCTCTTGCTCATAGACAGAATGCCAACTGCTCATTTCATTTTCTGGACGTATTTGATGGTTCTGCTGATACTGTAGCAATGTAAGGAAAGCAAATATTTCACGTCTTCCACAGAAAAGAAAATGTTCCTGCCAAGTTATTTTAACTACAGAAACAATATTCCATCTAGTTCACCTAGCCTTTCACACCCCAAATGTAACTCCAGTGTATATGACAAATAGGACATAGATACACATCACTCCCAGAGACACAGATATTTATCTGCTGAAGGAAAGGGTACTAAGGGGACACATCTTTCTCATGCCAAAAATAACAGACTTGTAGAAAAAAACCCAAAACAACACAGCAGTTTTACTATCACAAGAACTGAAATGAAGACTGTTACAAACAGATATACTGGCAGCACCACTGATACAATTTTAATGGGAAAATGTACTATTTCATCTCTTAAAGAAAACAGTAAATTTAATGGGCTATGAAAACAGTGTCAATTAAATGTCTTTTAAAATGAGAGATTCTTTGCTTCAGTCAGGCAATTAATTTAAGAAAATTGCAAAAAGTGATTGAATCCTGCAATCAGTAATGTATGTTTTCTCCTTAGTAGTTGAAAATTTCCTTGTTTTCTACTACCAGCTTGGTTTGGACTTCAAACATAAAGCAAGCCCAATTAATTGCATTGATAAAAATAATTTTTTGAGAGGAAAAAGGAGAATCTTCAATTATGATAAAAGGCCTTAATATTTTCTCCAATAATCCAGAATCGCCATGCTTGACATATTCACTGTTAATTTAATTATATTTCCATTTTCTGTTCATTAATTCAGAAGAACTTTTCTCAAACACACCATGAGTTTTTGCTAATTTACCTGAGAAATGTCAATTTTTCGTTTGTTTTCCTGCCACGTGCCCTAGGCAAGCATGTAAGCTATAATTCAGTGAACCAGGTTGTTTAAAATAAATCGAATAAATTTATTATAGCAGTTGAAAGTTTACTTAAAGTCACTCAAAAAACTTAAATAGAATAAATGGAACCCCCTCTCACAGTTACCAAAGTAGTAAGTGACAATCCTGATTATGTCAGAAAGATAACTGTAAGGTTTTAAGTAATTTACAAAATACTGTAAATTACTTGAAATATATGTGTAAATGAACATGTGTAAAAACTCACATCCACACTCTGCTACAGCTTCTATCTCTTGCCTATAGATTTTTAAAATTTGGGTGGGTTTTGTTTCGTGTTGGGTTTTTTTCCACATAAGAGATATCAGATCAAAAAAAGGAAAGAGCCCTTGGAGAAAACAAGAATACACTAAAATTATGATCATTTGTGAGAAGACTTAAAAAGCCATTTTACAATAAAACAACATTAAAACTAAATAGGTTTGGAATAAATGGCTGAATCAAACCCTTTTTCTTTGAAACTCATACAATATGGGCAGACAGGGACAGGCCTAGAAACAGGAGTTATCAGAGAGGTAAACCAGAAACATGACTTAAAATTGGCATTCTGTATGAACTTGAATGACAAACTGTAGACCTTGAACAAGGTAGACACAATCAGCTAGCTAGAGTATATGTAGGATAAGTAGCATCTATAACAATGCTGCTTTCCAGATGTGGAAAACAATCACTAAATTGTACTTTAATAAAAACTCAGAAATAAAAAGGCTCAAATTACATGGAGTTTCAATTTGGATGAAAACAGAAATCTGCATATTTCACCACTTTGACAAAGGAATCAAAGCTCAATATGACTGAGATACTCTGATATGTTGTCATCCTCCATATGGGATATTTAGTTTATTAATTTGGCCATGGAATACATTAAGCCAAAGGCTTTGCAAAGAAGCTTGCAGTGTGAAGGCTGCAGCAGGTTCTCTGAATCCTTTAAACACTCAGTAGAGCAGTGGACACAGGTCTGTTAAAAAAACGGGTACAACTGCCTAGGCCATAGCGTGAGACTGACATTCCCAATTAGCAAATTTGAAAAAGGTAAGGAAAAGGACTAGATTTTGCCACCAAAAGGGCCAGGCAGACAACGACTCCAGGGTGGTCACCCACCACACAGAGAAGGACACTGCTCCCCGACATGGAGGCAAAACTGTTAAGTTGCTTTATCATCTCTTAGTAAAATAATAGACTGAGTCTGAAATGTCACATCACAGTGGCTGCATCCCAGGTGGCAGAGGGCCCAGTATATTCACAGAAAAGGAAGGACAATCACTTCTGTTAATAAATATACCAAATTAGATTTACATGGAAACAATCCTTCCTATCCATGGAAGAATTTTTTTCCTGTAAGACGAAGAACAGAATCCTGGAAAGAATGGTGTTTTTTCATGGAATTTAAATAACCGGTTTAAAAATCTAAATACAAAAAAAAAACTTTAAAGTTTAGGTATTTTCCTAAGACAACTAGGAATAAATAAGAGGAAATTATGTTTCAGATTCATAAAGGTCAATTCCATGGGGGAAAAAATTATATTAAGTCAGGAAAAAAATGTATGACCTATTAAAATCTTTTATTGCAGGCGCACAATAGAAGAAATTGCACATAAAATGTCTTTATTTGCAGGTACACAAGAGATCAATTCCCCTACTGTATTCTAAGATCAGTGTCATTTTTTCTAATCAATGCAATATACTTCTTAAAAATACTTAACTGGAAATAGATCAACTGCAATTGAATTTACAGATATAAATATTCATTTATTCTAATTTTTTCTAATATGACCTACATATTCGAATACATCAGCAGAATAAAGATAGTACACACTTCCACGCTTGTCTAGTCTGCAAAACAGTTGTTTACTTGCATTTTATTTTGTGTTTTAGTGACCTCTGGTGGTTACATTCAAAGGAAACTGCTGCTCCCCAATTGCCTGAAAAAAAATCTTAAAAAAACCCCAAAACACTAATTTTTCAAAGACAACTAAATAAAAGGCTTTTGGCACACATTATGTGAAAGTTTACTTTAGCCTGTAAAATGAGGATGAGGCTTCTTTTCTTTCCTAAAGTTCTCTGCCTCTTCAGGGCTTAATGTTGCTACTATTTATAAAACCATTTTAACAACAACAACAACAAAAACATAATGGTACAGATTCAACCTCAAAGACAGAGGAACTACCCTTAAATACATATCTAACTGGGTGGAAGGCAGTAGGGGGTAGAAATAAAGAGTCAGCTCTTTAATATGTAGGGGCCAGCAGTGGCAACCTCCACGAGTCTCTACTAGGTCCTGCGCTACTTTTAAAGTACAAAAGAAATCATAAATAAGTCATGAGTGTATAATGAGGTAACAAAAAAACTGCAAAGGGGCCATGACTGAATGATAACAACTGTAAAGAAAACTTCAGCTATACATAGCATGGTACACATATGGGGCAAAAATAATTCCAAAATCACATGTTTGCAAGCTCTCAACTGACTTTTCACACTTGGGAACAAATTTTGGACCTAAAGGAGATCATCTCTATTTAACAGGTCAAAAAAATCAAACAGTATTAGACGTTACTAGGAATGGAAGAGGAAAGAAAACACAAAAAAACTCCTACCAATAGATAGATCTATATCTTCAGACTGTAAGACCTGGATCACAGAGTGTCATTATGTTGTTCTGACTAGCTACAGCTTGGTTTTGACATTTCCTAAATCACAACAACCACCAATAAACTTTACCTGGAGCATCAGATGGCTTATATGAGAGGATAAATTACAGCATTATATTTAATCCTGTATATAATGCTGATAGAAAGGTTTGCTTTGTGGTGGGTTTTTTTAAGCACCACATGATATAAAACAGCTGACCATCAATAAGAACATTCAACCAGCTCACAGGTTCCTCTGAAGGGAGCAGAGGGGAATACAACTCTGGTGGATGAGAACTTCCTAAATGACTCTTTCCTACATTTCCTATAAATGAACTAATAAGTTTTGTGTACTGCCTAAAGTTATTTGATTTTACATTATATATGAAAAAATAAATTTAAAGACATGAAAATAGTAGAATTCAATGTTTTTTTCCTCATTCTAATTTTGTGTAAGCACTAAAATATTTTTAGTTCAGAGATCCTACTTTGAGAGGAAAAAAATGGAATGAATGTCATTAAATAAAGCACAGTAGATGCATTTTTAACTCAGACTTGTTAATTTAAAAAAAAAATCCTTATTTTCTCAATGACTATATATAAAAACTAATTTTAATTAACATAAGAATGGGGCCAGAAAGTTAAAATGAAAGTTAATTTTCCTTTCTAGTCCTTCAGTTTAAATGTCACTGGTCTTGGACCTAACTTGGTTTTTGAAGTATACGGATAATTGTAAAAATGGAAGTATATGGATAATTCCATTTGTGAATGACTTGTATGCTCAAATTTAAAAAAAGCACTGGAAACATTTTTAACAAACTAGTATTACAGTTCAATGTAGAACTACTTCAATCTATTACTTTTAAATACAAAAGCTGACTAGGATATGAGTTTTCTGATGAAAATTGAGAAGCTAGGGAAACTACTGGTCAACATATTAGTGCTAACCACCTGAACAAACACCTGAAGCCAAAAGCTATATGGACATCACAAAACTACTTTTGAGTATTTTCACTGGAATTTTAAAAAGTTAAATATAAGAAAAAAATCTCCCACATAAAAGAGCACACTTAAATTGTGACCTGGAATTCAATTGTGGTGCAACTGTCAACATTGAAAGACTTTGACCAAACTTCAGTGAGTGTAACTATGAGGACTTTTGCCCCACTTGGGAACTTTCCAAAACAAACAGCAAACCCCAGATAACAGCAATAATGTTTAGCGTTCAGCTTTCACTCCAGAATGGGAATGTTAAGCAACATAGCAAGATAATCACAATCATTTCTAATATTCAATAAGAAGAAACCAGAGGTACCTAAACCACCAAAAACTTCCTTAGCTGCATTTCCAAAAAAGTCAGGCATTAACCACTAACTGTATCTTCCCACATGCCCAATCTGCACAGCACACAGGCACATTTACAGCTTGTGTTTAGCAGTTGGGTCTTACATTCAAACACCCATTAAATTCAAGTTCTGGCTTCACCTCATGAAGTAGAAATGATGTCACATTCACACTTGAAACAGAAATTAAACAGCACATTTTGTCACAATTTCACAATCTGTGTGCATGTGTCACATGCAAGAAAAGGACAGTAAGACCACTTAATCTTATCAGTCTGGCACTTCTTCAACTACTGACCATGCAATAACAAACAAGAATTAAAAATAGTTTTCTTCTCCAAAGAAAATTACTTGCCCTTCATTACACACAATCTTCAAGAACTGTGAAAAACCTCAAATTAGTCTCATCTCAATAATATTTTTTTGAAAAAAAGATCTCTAAGAATCAACTGTACTATTTTTATACGAATTACAGTGATTACATTTCAGGATAACCAAATGTGTCAACTGTTTCTTCTTTCTACCAGCACAAGAAGTATGACAGTGACTACTTGATTTTATGAAAAGGAGAGAAAAATCCTATTTCATCACTGGCAGCCACAGGTTAGCACAGATCAGAACTACAACTACATAGAATAAGCTCGTAAATTTATACATTTAATTAATTGATTATATTGCACTCTACACATATGAATTAAAAATAAAGCAAGGTTCAACCACAAAGAGCTGTGAAAGCTTCTGACATAAATAGTAAAAGCATTAACAAAGTCCCTGCTAAAAAAAAAAAAAAAAGGAACGTTACCTCAGAAACAGGTACATTTTCTCCAAGTTCATGTGTGTGTAATGCCAGCAAACCAATCACTCGAGCAACATTAGCACGTCTGTGTATCAAATAAATATTTTGTAGGTGCAGAAAAAGTATTTACAAAATACTACTAAAACAATTACATCTTCTTTACATTCTACACAGGTTGCTAAGGGCAGGAAAAATCTGACATCCTATTTACAGCTCAGATTTTCTCCTCATTTCTATTTTCTTCGTATCAACAAGTCATTTCAATGTTTCAGCCCAATTTAGCAGTAAATATATGCATAAAGACATTTCTTTCCTCTAGCTCTGAAGAGTGAAGATTCTTCAGTTTGTTAGGATTACTCATAGTAATGCTCATGTTCAGTTTTTATACAATACAGAAAACCTCCACAGATAATTTAGAATTTTCAGGATAGCTGACAAACCAGAAATTAAATCTGTTTCAGCAAATCAGTTTTAAATGTTTCATTGAAGGAAAAAATTGAAATAATAAAATCAGTGCTTATGAAACAAACAGCAGAGGGCATTACCACACTGATTCCTGACAGGTACTGGAAGAAAAAGCTACCATCAGTTATTTTACTCTATTGTGGTATGGAGTTATTTTATTCAGTGATTTTAAGTAACTGTTTGATACAATAAGTTATATAATATCTAGATAAAATCTTTGAGATTTTTCATAATCTTTGGTGTTGTAGAATAGAAATATATTAATTAAATGGTGAAAAAAATCCATTTTATATCCACTGTCATACTGCCAGTCAGCTACCACAGCAGTCTGACAGGCTAAAACACTCCTCAAATAACGTTAACAAATACCTTCAATAGAATTCAGTGACAATTCTGTACTTGAACATATTAATTTAAATTAGTTATTACTTACATATCCCAGTTGGAGGCTGCACGCAACTGCTGTATCAAAATAGGAAACTGTAGTTTAAAGAAGATAAATAAACATCAGTGAATTTCAATGATCTGATAGTTCCAAATGATAAACAAAAAATCAAAATATCAGTAATTTAATTTAAAATTATTTGCAATTTCATAAAAAAATGTATAAAATTATACATTCGCTAGGAGCATTATCACAGACAAATACTGCAGATATTGTGGAAACACTGATTAAAGAAATAAAAATAAAAAAGCCTGAATGGAAAAATACTAATATTTTTCTGTATTTTTGCCTTAAACTCAACTACTAAACATATATCAGCATGTAAGAATTTTTATTTCATTCTGAATAACACTATTCAGAGGAAAAAGGTCTGATGCTTTCACCTACAAGCACAGAGATCATCATATAGCATTATAAAACAAATAATAACTTATTTTTTGAGTCTGTATCAATTTGCGAGTTGGTGAATACTACAATTATGAATGTTAACATATTTAAACAGCCACTTAAAGACCAAACTGCATAATTACTAGCTCATTTCTAAAATACTCTGTTATTTGGCAATTCAGTTATTGGATTATTGTTCCCCTTGCTCCAAATTCTCCAATTATAATAGAATACACCTTCCAGCAATTCTGCTTCTGGTTTTCATAAGAATTCTACGGCATAAGACCTACCACTGCTTCCAACTCAAATGCACTTCATCCAGTTTTCTGCTAGTGCAATTTTTTCTTTAGTATCTCATATCCAAAAATAACATGTCAGCTTTTGACTTAGGTAGATTATAACAAATGTAGGAGAGCAAAGTAGTTTACTTCCTCTTAAATAAAATGAAAAGTGCTCCTCTTAGGATAGCTTCTGTGATACCTTTATATAAGAGGAAGAAAAAGGTCTATTTCTCTTCTGCACATGCAAGACTCGAAGAAATATGTCAAACCACTACAGAGCATACTAGCAAAATTATTTGTTGGGTAGAAAATGGTTTTTGAAACATGTAAGCCCTAAGCAGACTCTTCAGAGAGCATGGTCACTCTTTGAAGCCCTGTTTACTGTAAGTTTTACTGCCTGTTCTACAGAAAGCTTTCTGGCTATTCTTCACAGTCATATGACCAAATAAACTTAATTTAACAATTCATACATTAACTATTTACAGTATCATCTGTCACTGAATGATTTACAAAGACTAATTTTTCATCATACATTATTTTACACTCTTCATGAAAGTTAGTTTTTACCCCAACATTTTCCCTAATACAACAAAACTATATGTAAATGTATCTGAAATCTAAGAGAAAGAATTAGTTTCCCTAAGCTCTTTTAAAAAACCTGACATGGAATTGAATACTTTTTTTTCTTTTTTTGTTTGCTTAATTTAACATCATATTTTTGCCAGTACACTGCTGATTTCTTCAAGTCTATCTAAAAGCAGCTAATTTTTGATACAATGGCAAATATGTAAACCATGCTGATTCTTTCAAAGCATTATTATTTACCAGCTGAGAGCTAATGAGCCTGCTTGCAATCTCCTTGTGGACAACCAAAGTGCACAGATAGTACAGTAAGTTCAGTTTAGAACGTGCCGCTCCTGTATTCTTCTCACTGGAATCAAGCAGTGAACACACTCGTTTCAAGAAGTTATTCCAGTCCACATCTTTCATAGATGACAGCTTCTCAACTAACCGTAAGAGGAAAACAAATAGTTAAAGATAATGGATCTTTGGTGTAGCTTTAACACACTACAAAGTAACATCAACATGAATAAGAAAGTTCCGAAGTTTGAATCCAACTATAATTTTAGTACTTAAAATACTAAAGAAGCATGTTAGAATTCATGTTTGAAGAATATAGAAATCAAAAAAGTAGAAAGAAGAGAAACAAAGGATAAAAATTCAGTAATAAAAGCCTCAAAACATTTTTGAAAGTGAAATCCTGCTAAGTCCTTCATTTAAGAAAGCATTTAGTGGCATTATATTAAAGAAAGGTAACAGTTGTCCTTCATCATTACTAATTCTTAATAAGCAAGTGCAGTTTCCTGAAAGTAAATTTGAGGCAAAACCTAACGAAAGTCAGTGAAATCTCCTCACAATAAATACACGGAAAACATGTATAATCACTCCTATAGGTTGGTATCTACCTAGCCAAGCCCTAGCAAAACAGAACATGGATGACTTCAGAAGAAGCACAGAGAAATCAAGTCACTTACACAATTAACATATACCATGTGGTTCAATTCATTGACCACTGCACATGAATTGAGATTTTTTTCAGACTTCCTTACCAATCTCAACAGTTACTTTCAATCTAGCAGCCATACATTCCCTCAGTTTCGGTAATAATAATAACTAATAATAATAATAACTAATAATAATAATAACTTATCTGCCATCCTGATATGCTCCAGTATAGAATATTTAAAAGCATGTTTTCTGTCTTTTATGCCAATTTTACCCTTAAGTAACAACACCTTCTGATGCAGGCAAATCTACATAAGTAGAGGTAAAAACAGGTTTGGCATTCAGGTATCTATCTAAATTTTTCCCTATTATCTTTAATCATTACTGATGAGCAGCAACAAATTCAGTATCTTCAAAAACATTCAGAAATTTGTCCAGAAAAAAGCTACAACTCTGAAAGCATTACAACAACAAAAACACTGTCCCATATTAAATAAATACTGACAAATATATCAGAACATCAGTGTGATAACTACTTAAATGCAATTTGAAATATAATATTCCCCTTAGGCAGTGGAACCTGATCATTTTTGGATGAATCAAATTAAAAATATTTTCAGTTACAGTCTTGACTGGGAGATTGAGGGATGTTGTGTTCCTTTCCAACTATTCTTCAACAAATTAACCCTTCAAAATACATACTTTATGGAAAGAAAAGACGAACTCTAATGCCTAAGAAGAGGTGCTATGTGAATTCTAAAAGGATTACATATCTGCCTGGTATCCCCCTTCAAGCACAGTCCAGTATTTTCCTTAAAAAGACTAGAGGAAATATTCCAGGACAAGAAATGCTACACTCATGACAATGAGCAGACTTAAGTTTTCAGAAATATTTCTAGACCATGAAAATTAACAGCAACAAAAAGACAAACTCCAAAAAACTTCACATTATCTTTTTGGACGCGAGTGACATAACATTTCATGATTAAAGATGGGACTGGCAAGGCTGCCTAGTATTGTGGCTGATCAACACTGCACATTTTAAGATCCTGTTGCCACTAGTCCCCCTGCATTGGTCAAATTTTAATATATTTGGTTGAATATATCAGTTTAAATCTCTCAGTTGGAAATAAAGATGTTGGTTTTCCCCACACTAAAACAATGATGACGGTCTCATGACAAAAGTTTTTGAGAGTGGGCTTGTAACTGAAGAAGGCAGAAGAGAAAGGAATGCCAATTAACTGTTCGTACTTGAAAAGGCTACTCAAAATTGGTCTAGCTAAAAACACTGCATGCACAACTATAGTTTCAGAAAAAATAAGAGTTCTGAAACGGTGACCACGTATAATCAACAAGGGGAGGCTACAGCTCTTAGAATAGCAAGTCACAGCAGCACATGCAGAACTTGTTGAAACCTTCAGCAGATCCATACCTGAATATGCTGGTATGTGTAAAGTTTTTGAGTCAAATCTAACTGGTACTTGCTTCATTATCTGGAAAAGTAAGCAAACACATTACAACTAGTTTTAATACATTTCTAGAAAACCTCTAAGTTGAATGTGAGAACACAAACATGCAAAATTTGTACAGGATGGGTGCACACACTACTGCTCGCTACTGAGGAATTTTCCATTGTTTTCTGGTATGTATTTCTTCCAAGCAAACATTTGAGATTTAACTCTGTGTTTTTTGTATAACTATATTGCTAGTATTTCCATTAAAGTGATTTTTTAAATGGGATTACAAAATTACAGGATTTTTTCAGTTTACATTTTTATCTTATTTGTATGCAGAAAAATACTTGCATGTGGGTTTCAAAAGCTATCTAAAGGAACTACGCAGGTGACAGCTCATGAAAAGTTTTAGCAATTCATTTCCATACAGTACATACATGCATACACTAGACCATTCCAGAATGTAAAAAGTGTTATTATCAACAGCTAAACATTCATAAGGTATGGGGATTTTTTCCCTGCAAAACCATCATTTTCTGGTAGATCATGAAATTGGATGACTGCTCAATAACTGAGCATTTGAGTGTGATTTTCAGTAAATAAAGGATTTTTAAAAAGGCAACTGTTAATGGAATTTAGCCTTTGACAGATGAAGTCTAAGTGTAAGTAGAGAGCTATTTTCTAAAAAAGGTCTTCAGTTCCACAGATCTGCAGAACAGAGGGAAATTTTATAATATAAGCTGACATTTCAGCTTTTAAGATTCTGCCAACATCTAGTAAATCCCTTTCCAGGAGATTAAATTGCAAGCTCTTCAGATTTACCAGGTGTCAGTATCATCCTTTAGTCTGAAAAGCAGACTAAAGAGTCATCACCAAGCAGGCAGTGACTCTGATTACATGCCCCTGGAACTTAGTGGGCTATTTTGCATTAATTCTGAGCCTGGCATTGCATGGTAAGGAGCTTATTATTACACGAACACATCAGTATGTGCACCTACCCCTAATCTCATCTCTTATACTTGTAGTAAGAAGAGAAGCAGTGAAGGACTAAGGCTTTGTGTCAGAGTCCTGAGAAAGAACTGAGAAATTAACAGTGGCAGCGCTCAAACACATAATTACCTTTGAAATTCTCCACTAAGAACAATGTCTCTCACCCCAAATATATGAAAAGAGTATTATTTGGTAGTTACTTTCTCTAGCTGTACAAGATTCTTAGTTTTTCAAAGAGTTAAGAAATCCATTAAAACAAACCAAAAGAATTGGTAATACTAAAGGAATAGAGCAACTAAAAGCTGTAAGACATTCCTAATGAGTTGAGATGCTCACTTCCAATGAAAAATGTTGCATTCCCCACACTTGCAATTTACTCAGTAAAGTTGCTAAGACTGCTTCATGTTTTCTGGCACAGAAATAAAGGGAAGACTAAAGGAGCTCCTATCATTCCTCCTACCAATACATCTGCCTACAAATGCATATTACAGTGTCATTGCAGTGCAGAGACCTGATTCTTTTTTAGTTTGCTCTTTACTGTCAAACAAGTGTCAGTTCCCTGCTCAGGAGACTCGTTACAAACCGTTAGCACATTAGAATCCATATGACAGAAATAGGATGGACATTTCTTGTAACCTCAGGTGTTCTTTTAGAGAGAAAATAAATTCGTATTTAATTGAAACATTATCACAGTTGAAGTCTACAGAGTAACAAAAGTTATTCTGTAGAAGTCTAACTCCTAATCTAGAAGGCTCCATAGATGGCTTTGTCTTGAGCATAACAAACCAAAGTTTTGTGTTTATTTAAGTAACAGATATCAAAGCAAGTTATCAGAAAACAAATCTACAAAAGCACTGAACACAGCATTTAGTAGCTTCTATTGTAAGATATTATTTAACATTATTATTCAATCCCAAAATAAGATATTCCTCCAAATTAGCAACACAATAGAATTATAAAGACTGCCAAAAAATTGCATGAGAGCTTGCCAGACAATTGGGTGGAACTGCTTTAACATGAGAACTATAAACTACAGGAAAGGAGTTTCACCCTGATTAAAAATTTATCTGCAAAAATAGCCTCAACCACAAGTTCCTGAATCTTGTATTTAATTTGCTTTACCTTTGGATTGTCAATGATTGGTGTCACAATAAGATCAGATTCAGTGTAAATGAGTTCTTTCAATTTTGACTCCATATCTTGCTGACTTGAGCACATATTTTCAGCCTAGAACAAAACCAAGCTTTTTAAAAACTGTTTTGTACCAAAAAAGAGTTAATTCATGTCTATTCACAAAATATTTCATTTCAACATTCTACCAAGCAGTTTGGCCATGGAAACATATCCTAACTTACTTTTTATTTACGTAATAGCAGATAAGACCAACTAAAAATTATGGTAAGAGAAACATATTGGAAGAAAAAGCATTAGGTCAAAATGTAGACTGAGAAGAAAGAAGATAACATCTCTTCTATGTACTGGCACAAAAAAGGAGACTAAGAATCTGTCTTAACTCCTACATCTGAAGTTCAGAAAATATTTTTTTCAAACACCTTGCGCACTGTTAATTACGGAAGGATGCAAAAAAAAAGCTGACTTTGCCACAGACTTCAGGTTAATATCCTAAATATAGAGATACCATCATCCCTCAATATAAACTTTCTACTCACTTTTTTCAAGCATGAATCTCTTTGTGAAGAATTTTTGATTGGGACAGTAGCAGCATCATGTACTTCTACTGCAGAGTTAGTTCTAGGCGTGGGACGAGAACTTCAGCAAAAGAAAGAAAAATACAATTAAAAACCAATAAAGACTACGGATTAAGTTTCATTGCAAACTACTTTTTTGGTAGTCTTTTGAAACTTTCATGCCATACAGCAAATTTTCAAAGCTGATGAACATAAACTACACTACGCATGATCCATCAACTAAACACGAATTTTCTGTCTTTAAAAGTGTTCCGACAAGCTTGGGATTTGCGTGCCAGTTAGAAATAGGAAGATGGTATTTTGTTGTAAGTATTAAATGAATGTAATTTGACTATTTTTTCAGCCATAATGACTCTATAAACTAGATGCTAAACCATTATTAACTCATAATAACAAAAAACATACAAAGGAAATTAACTTGACAAAAATTGCAATTTAATTTATGTTATTCTCTTCTGACTGCCAAGTCTTGACTAAGTAACGAGAATCAAAAACTTCCTAATTTTTGTGTATAATTGTGCCCTGGATTTACCTTTTACTTTTTCTTTGGATTTACCTTTTACTTTTTCTTTTTAAAATCCCATCTGCTAATTAGAAAATGAAGAAGGAGAGACCAGAATACTGCCAAGTTGCAATTGTCATAAATCTGTTAGGGAACTTGGGGGTTTAGTACACATCAATTTAAATTAAAGCATTTAACAACTTTAGAACTATTATAATTGGCAGGCCAGGAAACTAGTTAAATCAAGAACTTCAAATGAACACGTTTTCTTGCTTAGCAGATAGCAATGGACACATTCAGTTGTGAATCAGATTTCTTTATTAGAAAAAACCACTAAATTAAAAATCCAAATACCAAACAAAATTCAAGACATTCAGGAAATTAGTGATCAAATAACTAACATAACTGTTCTCATCTTCCATCTATTTTCAACAGAAATTTAAATTTAAAGGGTACAAGGAAGGACTGTCAAAATATTACCTACATAAAAATACATGAAATATCCTAATTCTTACGGTAAAAAAAACGTATCAGGATCTGCTTGGAATTTTAGTTCCTAAATAAAAAAAATTCTACAATTTCTAGCTAGGAGGCTGGACAAATGATCCTAAGTTGACACATGCTCCAAAACATGTAGATTTGTTAAATTTTTTTTTCTATTAATTCAACTAATTTGCTTTCATATATGTTTGAGATACAGAAAATAGTACCTATTTTTTTAGTTGTCAGATGGTTTCTCAGTTTTAAACAAGACAAGAGATTGTTGAATTGAACTATTCAAAATGAATGAGATCTATTCCATTTGCACAAGTAGAAGCCACTGCTGTTAAAAGCTGATTAAACCCTCTAGCAGCTAAGTAAATTCTGGTGCCAAGTTTCTCTCACTTCAATGTTTTAATATGCTACTAGACATCACATACACTGCTTTCAGAAGTTGTACCATAGAAGCAAAGAGAATTTCAGAACAGATTTTTTAAAATTGTTTGCATTACATTTCGAATTTTGTGTTTAAATTAAAGTACATATAAATAATGTTGCTAAAAAAAACACTATTTGGATTACATGTTAGATAGTTTTTAATCATTGTAGCCTTTCTTTTCAGCAGATTGCTAAAGCAAATGCTACTTGAAATCACTAATAATATGTGTTTAGCTGTGATGATAAAAGTTGTGAGATGAGAAGTAATACTTTATTAAAACCAACGGAAATAACTTTTGTACACAGTATGATGTACAAAAGATCTATTTCAGGTTATGCAAGAAGCTTGAAAGAGTATTTTCAAACTGGAATACTTCTGCTTGATGTTGATATGAAAAGTATTTCACTGGCCAATCTTCATGGTTTGTAAGCTAGTACAAAGTTTCAGAATCAGGCCTCAACTAAAATCACTGTTGAAACAATCACCATTTTTTTATTTAATACCCATGTAGTACTTAACAGACTGTTACCAACAGCTTGTGATGAAAAGCTGCAGGCAGAATTTATTAACAGATCATAGGCTGAATGCTTATTCTTATGTATTTAAAGCAGTCATGCTCCAACCCTATTCTTAAATATATATGAAGTAAATAAGAAAGAAAGATCTAAATAAATTTTTCTGTTTAGACAGACAGCTAAGTAATCAAAAGTTTACTTTCAAAAATGAGAGTAATAAAGTCATATAAGCTTTAACTCCACACACTACTTTCATGGCTCTTCAAATATATTTTAATATTTATTAACTGGTAATAGAAAATTCAAAAGGAGACACAGACACAGCAGTACAGTTATAATAATAAAATGTTTGAAGAGACAGTGGGGAAAAAACCAACACCAAACATACAGGATTTCAAGGCAGTTTTCATACCTGAGAAGAAATATGGATTCATTTGATTCACCATCAACTACACTTCTGGGGCGCAATTCAGTCTGAGTCTCTACCAAAAAGAGAACATGAACTTGCATTCAGAGGTTAAAATCAAATAAAACATAGGGAATAAGCATGTTGGTAGGATTGATAAAATAACTAAAACATAACATAATGAGCAATATTACCTATTTTGAAAGAACTGCTTGGTGGTTTAAGTCCTGCTCTTGAAGATGACAGGTTATCTAGATTTTTATGAGCATCCGCTGACTCTTTGGCACTCCAAGAAACTGATGACTCTCTGTCTTCCCTGCTGTTTAATAAATGTTATTAATTACAGATTAAAAAAAAAAGGGATCATATCCATTATCTGTTGCAACTGTTGGCATACAGTTTAGCTGTCATTCTCTAGAACAATATACTCTTGAAAGACACGTTGCACATACTTTTTATATTGGTAATGGCAATGATGAAAAATAAGTTTACAGCAAAAAACTTGGAGAATATTAAAAATTCTGTCATTAGAACTTAAACAAAAGACATTAGAAAAGTTAAATTATTACCCCATAATAAAAGAGATACTGAAGAAATACTAAAAGCATTATAGATATTTTAATCTTCACAGTAAAAAGTCACAACAAACCTATCTCAAATAATGAAGTCTGTAGCCTAGATTAAAACTACTTTTTGTATGTGTAATGACTTGCATGTCACACTTAAATTCAATTTTATTGATTTTGGTTGTCTGGGGTTTTTTAAACATGTCCTTATATTATTTATACGGAACTGGGTCATAAAACCTTCATGAAGGCTCTCCAGGATATCAAATATTAATCCAACCCACACTGTGAAGAAAATAGATACATGGGTCTCACAGTTGGAAAAGACAGAGTATTGAGCTTCCTTCACATGTCAAACCAATGTTTTACATTTGTCGTATCTGTCAATTAGTGCATCCATCAGCAGATATTTCACAGGCATTAGAAAAACTTCAAGAGTATGTCCAAATAGGTCAATATTTTGTAGGAGATTAAGATTCCTCTGGTTCTCTGAAAATTCCCCAAATAAGTGCTATCAGAATGTTGACATAAGTCTTGCTAAAACCTTGAATAAAACCTTAGTTCACAGTATAAACTTTAAATATTAATTTCTTATTGCAGCTGAAAGCAGTAATAAAATTAAAAGACAGCTATATTTCAAACTGTAATAAACATTAAAAACAAAAATACTGCAGCACTGGTATAGGTAATTACGTTATATCAGAAATAGATATTGAACAACATGAGAGAAAATTTTAAAGTAGATATAACAAAAAAACCTCAGCATTCTAAAACTATTTTGACATTAGTTCCCCAGATTGGAAGCCGAAGTATCTTTCAAATATTTAAAACAAAATTACATAAGAAAAAATGCTAAATGTCCTAATTCAAAACTAGAAACACAAAAACCAGCAAGGTAACAGGAGTTTATAAGAAGCCTGTGTGTTAATACATAGAAACCATTTTCACAAAAGGTTTGGGTGTTTCTGCATATGTAGCAGTGGAGAGTATTAAAAATTAAGGAAAAAACCCCCTACTATTAGATTAATGCATTATGTCATAAGCAAAGAATATGGGTCAGCTGCATTTGCAAGATTATAAGGCTTAAACCACAGCTCTAAGATGCTGCACTGATAGGCTTTGTGATGCTCGAAGCGTAATGCATAAAAACAAACAAAAAAATTACTAATAATAAAGCTGACCCATATTTATAAAATTCTACAAAAGCTTAAAAAAATTGTAAGTCACATTCATACAACAATTTTATATAATATATAAACAAATTAATAAAAATGAGAGCATTTAGCTCAGAAGTGAATTTTAATGCATTCTATAGCCAGCAGGAAGGAGTCTGTTGAAAGTGAATGGACAGTGCAATACACTAATGGGATAATACAATTCCCAAACATCCAAAACTGCCCACTGAATGGTGTAAACCTCCATTCATCAATTCATGAAAATTCTACAGAAAGTTCACAAATTATAAAATTTACAGACAAACTTAATCAAATTCTTATCTTTGCTTATATTTCTTTAAAAAAATCTTCCTTGAACGTGCAATACCTCGAGCTTGTGCCCTGTCTGTCTGCAGAATCACCACCACAATGGCCAAGGGATCCTTTCCAGAACGGATGCTGCAATAGGTCTGCCCAATTCAGCCTTTTGAAAAGCAACAAACAAACTGTAAAAGCCGTGGCTAAGTACAGCTCCACAGAGACATACCAGACCAGGTTTTGAAACCAGAGACACTACAGAGCAATTAATCCTGTTGTTTGCTTTAATTTGGATAACAAGTAAGTTTTCTTACAGGACAAACTTTTTGCCTTTAATCAGAATGGAAAATTCACACAACAGAGGTATGAGAATAAGAATGAAGGAAACTTCAGAGTCAATCCCACATGCAAATTATCTGACATACCCTAGAAGTTATAGTCTTAAATTATTTAACAATGTAACTGTATCAGGAATAAGTTAAAGCCTAATAAAATACATGTTCCCATTGCTGTGGAAAAGCAAAGCCATCCAATTCTAAACTGTCTCTCATTCTGTTACAAAGTTACCTATTTAGCCCCAGGTGCAAAAATAAAAAGAAGATGCACTTAATGAAAAATTAATCCTATATATCTGTAAGAAAAAGCACAGTCTGCACTTTTAAATGAGGGATGAAATACTTTTTTTGCATGTTTTTGTCATCTACAAAATACTATCCATACAGTAATTATTCATTCCAGAGGTGACAACTTAAACAGCTGTCATGGACTAGGCAGCTTACCTTTTCTGAGGATCCTTTTGAAGTAACCCATCAAGCAAACTGGTGAACTCAGCAGAAGGTTTGTGAAAAGCAGTACCTGTAAATAGAAGCACTTAAGATCAGTATTGGACAGCAAAAACAACCATGACCCAATGTAAACCACACTATTATCTACAGATCATGCTAAAAAACTTTCTTGATAGTAATTTCATGTGAAAAAAAATCTCAGTTTACAAAAAATCTTAAATATATACTCTTTGCATTTCAAATAATCCTTAAAAAAAGCCCCCAAACAAACAAACCACTAACGATTGGTCATCAAACTAATTAAAATTCTTAGTAATTAAAAAAAAAAACCCAAAACTCTCCAATTATCATAGACACCAGGAAGAAATAAAGTGGAGTTAAAATCTGCTAAAATTGAAAAAGAGCGACTAATGTATAAGGATGTCTGTGAACAACACTGATGCCCAGAATTACCAAGATCAAAAATTCCATCCCAGTAGGTAGATTCACTGCTAACAATTAAAAGTAAATTATGTATGTGTCTGTCCAAAGGAAAACAAGCATTCATCACTAACATGGAATTATCATAGGAAGGCATTGCTAACAGTCACACTTCAGACAACTAACTGATTCTTGCCATCAGCCTCACAGGAAAAAGGGCAAAACAAAATTTTAACTTTGTAAGTATTACTGTGATTTGATCCACTAAAGAGTAACAGAACCCTACCATCTGGTCCTGGTTGCAATGGATCTTCAGATAAAATCTTTTCAATTAATTCAGAACAGCTTTCTGAGAAGAATGGTGGTTTTCCTACACACAAACAGAAGTGTATTTCACAGATTAGGCAAACTCCAAAATGGCAGCAAGGTGAAATTATTTATCATGAGCTCATTTTCCTAAGAAAGCATCCAAAGAAATAAACAACCTTGGCCTGAGTACTATTTATTAAGTTTTTCTGTCAATTTAAACTCAAAACCTTAGATTAAATTCTTCTATCATGAACAGCAAAAGAAACCACGGACAGAAGAGGCACCAAAGATGGCTTGATGGAGGTGACCACAACGGCCCTGTATGAATCAGCAGTGAGATCACAAGAAAAGGGGCAGAAATCTCAGTATCTATGTTACTGTGCTAATCCAAGAGATCAGCATTTTGTTTAAGGTTTAAGAAGGTTGCAGTGTAATTCTCTTCTGTGATGAAGATTCCTTCTAGCTGCAGCTAATGGGTACTTTATCTGCAGGGAACCAAATTACACTAGCTTTACAATAGTGAGGCAGTTTTCTCTTTCAAAGGTTAAAATAACGCACACAGAGTTTAATACTAAAGAGATTAAAAACATTATACTGCCAGAATTTGAGGGCTGCCATAATTTTAAATCCTAGTATTTCAACTTTATATGTTGGTCAGTATTGCTATCAATAGGACCCCTTAACAGTATTGTTTCACCTGATTATTGGATAAAGACACTTTTTTTTGTCTTTTAAGCACAATTGGATGTTCTTCAAGAAATCTTCAAAACCTGTCTCAAGTTCTTCTATGTCCTAGCTTCCCTAGAAAGTTAGTAAGAATTTACTCTGGGACCATGGCCTATGCTTCCATTATCACAGTTACTAAGTAGATATACAAACTTACAACCTGAGAACATTTCATAAAGTAAACATCCCAGGGACCACAGATCACTGGCTTTGCAGAAGTTGTTTCCTTTTATTGCTTCAGGAGCTGTGTATAACGGAAAGCCTACAAAATACAGTATGTATAATTAACGCATTTTGAATATTCATGCAGCATTCAGCCTATCCAACACTTCAAACTTTGTCTCCAAACTCCACTGAGATATCCAGAGATTATCTTCACTCAATATATAAGAAAATGGAAATAGCAAAGGTAAGTAGTTTCAAAGGAACTTCTCTCCTATACTTTAACTGGATTGTGTAGGATCATATACGCTACTTTGTTGTTTATTTCACTTCTATTAACCAAATTGACTTGTGCTGCACTTTTCAAACACAGTGATTACGGCAAAGGATGTTTTGACTTGTTTTAACAGCTTTCAGAGCCAAGCAATTTGAGCAGAAATGGAACTCATTCTCATGTGAGTAGAAATAATTGTTACATCAGATTTGGGCTATCTTTTTTTAAAGCTATTACAAGAAATAAACCTTCATGAACTTATAAAGCTCTGTTACAAAAAACAAGGTAGCTAGTCAAGGAAATCACTGATCTAAACAGTTATGGCTCTTTTCCCACTAAAACACTATGAAAACATCACATATCAAATTAAAGCAGCTTATTCACAAATCTCTTTTGTTTTATACAGGAAAAAAATTTACAGTTCTTATTTCTACAGTAGTTCCCATCAGTTCTCAAAAATCTCTAAAAAAATTACACAAACTCAATAAAAGTGTAAATTTCATAGTCCCTTAAAAAGTTTATTTTGGATTCTTTTCCTCATGGGTTTTATTTTTTAAAGTGACAAGAGGTCATTACCATACACATCAAAACAGCTGTTCTGAAGAGCAACAGGAAAGAGATTAGATTTGTATTTCTTCCTGAATAAAGACCTGATCTCAGTCTTACTGTTTCCAGTGTGGACTTTCAGAAGAAGACAGCAAGGAGAGCTCTCTTTGTTCTCATAAAATATTACCAGGAATTCTACTGTTTTTGATAAAAGTAACTGATATATGAGACATCATTATCTTGGAAATAGAGGTCTGTGAGATGTTCCAAGGTAATGACTAATAAAAGATTCAGAAGATGAAAAACAAGTTTCTGAATTTTTCTTATTCAATGAAAAAATAACATAGTATCTGCAGTCTACTGCATTTGTGTGGCTCTGCCTGTTGAAACTGAAGCACAGTAACTTGCTCATACTTTAAAATGGAGTTATCATTCTTTAAGGTAGTGAAATAGTTGACCTCAAACTAGAATTAACTTAGACCATGTGCATCAAAAAGGACAATGGAAGTACAGCAGTGCAGTCTCCAATGAAAGAAGCAGTAGTTCTGTGTAGTGCTTCCTGAATTTTCTGTACGCATTTAACATTAACTTAATGGAATTTAGTTCCAGACCTTACAGAGAGCATCTGCAGCACAGACTTTTTTAAAGTCCAGAAATAATTCCATGGCTCAATTTTTTCTGAGACAAAACAGGATTATTTCTACATCATTTTTCTTTATCATCACCATTGATATTCCAACTTTCATTCTGCCTATTTGGTGTAAGTTAATTCTGGCTAGTAAAAAGCTCGTACCCTGAACTGTATTTTTAAAGTGTCTTTGTGGATTGCTTTCATTATTATCTTCGCCTTCTTCAGCTCCAGCTAAAGCAAAAACTTCTTCCAAGTCTTCACCATCTGCTTTAGCCCAGCAAAAACTACTGAATTTCAAAGTGCCAGACCCTTCCAGTAGAATCTATAAGGACAAACAAAATCCAGTATGTTAGTATCATGTACTAAAACTGGTAACTGCTGAAATTTCCAACATGAAGTATGAAATCATTTATTATAAAAATAACCAAAATATTAAATACATAGAGATGATGACTATAACCAAAAACACTTAAGTTTTCCTTTTAAGTCAATGCTAATGCTTTTTTCTTATAACCATAAGTATCCCAATAGAACCCTTAAGAGGTTCAATGTGAACTTTCATTTACTCATTATTAAATCTAAATAAACAATGATGTTACTAGAGAAAAGAAAGTTAAAGTAGAGTAAAACTGCATAGGAAAATAAAAGTCTAGTAAAACCAAACATGGCTTCATTTGAGAAAAAAAAAAAGAAGGAATTTTTCTAATTTTATTTAGCAGAAAATTCCACAGATTTTGTCCAATAATGACGAAAGTTTTCTCTGGCCAGTCAGTGCTTATTCTTGGCAATTAAAAACTTCATAATCCCAAAAACCTTGTCTGAAGAAATAGCCTATTTGGCCAGAAGCAGGGGGTGGGGGACAGTAGAAGCTTTAACTTTAGCATTTTACTTTCTGTTCAAAGGAGTACTTTACAGCGACATTCTTCTTTGGAAGATTACTGAGTCATCTACATTATACTTTATTTTTAGTGCTTTTGGGTCCACAGATGACAGGAACTGGGTAGAACTGTGGAAGATTTAACCAAAGACTCAGAGAATGGCAACGTGATCACTTAGAGATAAGGCCAAAACCAATCACTGTTAAGCAAAATATTTTTACTATAGTCATATTCTAGTGACTACATGAATTAAAAACAAACACAGACTTTGGCAAACCTCTACGTAAATCACACACACATACTCAAAATGAGAAACTAAATACAGACTTGTATTTTTATACAGGAATAAGATGATAATTTCCATGGCATCTGCAAACAATGGAGAAAGTTATTAACAAAGAAACTTTAGTTAACTTGACTTCCTCATTAGCATTTTCTATGGCTGAAAAATATTCTGCAGCATGATAGAATAATAACAAATTTATGTGTCCAAGGACAGAGAACTAAAATCCTTCATTAAATTAAACCAGTACCCCAAATCAAAAAGAACGTATCACAATGTATCAGATATACACCAAGGAAAAAAAAATCAATTATATCATAAAATATTCAAGCTACAGACTTGTCTCTGATTGTCTTCACATATATTATAAAACTCAACTGACCTCCTATCTGAGGTAAGCCTCTTCCGAACAGTAAAATACAAATAAAATAAATGCTGATGGCATGGAAAGTAACATCCAGTGTCCCTATAGATAACACCCCTCCTCACCTTTCCAGGCCTCAATTCACAATAGATAATTCCATGCTTATGAATATGGTATAAACCAGTAACCAGCTCGACACCAAACTCTCTCACCACATCTTCTGGTAGACGTTCATCCTGAGCAATGACAGATTCTAGAGAACCACCTGAAATACACACAGTCAGCAAGTGCATATAAAGAAGATGTCATACAAGTAATGCCCAATTACATGAACTTCTTCAAAAGATGTCAATCAAAAACCATTATCAGCAGATATCAAAAATGTTTCTTGATATCTAATAGTTACAAAATCTAAGACATACAAAAAAAGCATTTTCAATACTGTGACAAAATCTTAATTTTGTCTGGAATAAAACTGAGTGCATGACTTCAATATTACTTCAATATTATTTTACAAAGGAAACAGAAGGGAAAAAAGAAATACAGAAACTGTGTCACTTCACAGTGTAATAGTACCCCACGCTTTTATTAAAATTCCTTCAGCAGATTCCTGTTGCATAAGTTAAAAGAATAAATAATACCAACAGCAGGCTATCAACTTCCGTGACCAATTGCTAAAACTAAAGGCAGGCAATTTTCCACTGAATTCAGAGACAACAGAAATGGTAATAGTGTGTTACAGTCTTTAGGTCCTGAGGTCAACAATGTCCAAAAGATAAATTATTTTGTTGTACTTCACTTTCTAGGTTTCTCACACAAATCCCAGCTTCGGGTAACAGTAAGTCCTAATCACAGCTCTCCGGTCTTCTTATCCTAACATGATAACCCTTATCCATCCTTCCAAAATCACCACTCACCTTCTCCATTAAGTTCCAACCAACTCTTCCTTCGTTTCTGATCAGATTACACTTACAAAGCCTTCCAAATAACTCTCCCATATATCCTCTATCCCCTGTATTCTTCACTGGGCTTCACAATCATTCTCTATGCTTCTCCCCACTGGTTGTTACTGTTTCTGTGTCCTTACAAAAACTTCTCTTCTTCCTCCATCACCCACTTCCTCATTTTCCACCTGATTCATCAAACTCATCCCTTTTGAATCATTCCCGTCCTGAATACTCATGGGACTTGGATTTCTTCTAATCTCATTTCCAACAAGTTCATTGATCATTCTTTCTCCTCCTTCCTGTCCCAGTCCCCTATTTTGAACTCCACATTCCCATCTTGCCCAAAATGCCTTTTCTCAGCTCCATTTGGTCCTTTCCTAATCCTGCACCAAATCTGTCTGCCTGAGACCACAGTTTGCATGCCACAAATTATCTATAGGTTTCGTGGGTTATCTGCTGTTTATATCCTAGACAAACCATGATGACTGAAAAAAAAAAAAACCAACAAAACAAAAAACCCAAACCAGATTAGGAAAGCTTTTCATAGAAAAGGATACTAGATCTTTTATTCCAAATCATACAGTAGATTTTCCTGAACTTTTTTCTTTTGATCAGTTGTTTCTTTCAGAGGGTCTGTCATTACAGTACTCTTCCAACTATTCAACACTGCTGAATCTTAAAATTATTTTATTTCTACGCCTTTTTATGCTGGTTAGTGAATCAGTCATTACTTTAAAACCAAGCCCATACTAAAGAGCTAGAGTAAAGAATTTTCCACTACGTTTAATCATTGTTTCTTACAACGTAATTTAGACGACTACATATAGAATAATTCCATAATATGGCCAAACACACAAAGAAAAAAAAGTGGTGAAACCAGCAACCCAGAAGTACTCTGCATCTGATAACAGAAACTATCTTTGAAACAAGTGAGAGAAATCTTCCGTATTTCAAAAGCAGCTTTCAAGTCTCAACGAAATTAATAAGAAATCCAGGTCTTATTCCATGTATAATTAAGTTAGCTTCAAGACACTCACCTTGCAGCAAACTACAATACTGCAAGGTAAAACACCTGATAATTGTTCAACAATAAAAGGCTGCCTGTCTAATAACTTGAATATGTGCCCCTAAGTTAGACTAAGCCTCCATATGAGCCATTAACTTCCCTTTTAATCACTGAAAGAATGACTTGGCTTTTTTTTCTCAGAACTTTTAAGTGCTCTTCTTCAGTAATTTTTCAAACGGAATTCAGGATAAATAAAAAGGCTGGATGTAATATGGATTTTTATTATTAAACAAACTCCAGATACCAAAATTTTAACATTTATCACTTGCATATCGGCTTTCTTTTCTTTCCTTTCCATGTGGAGGAAAGCATGCCATCAGAAGTTTAAATTATGCAATCATCACAATTAAAGAAAACCTTACAACATTCCTTTAATAGATTGATAAGAACTTATCAAAACTAAGTGAATCACTTAATGCAGTTTCAGGTTCTCAGAGTTCCCAAATTACGGTTTTAACATGGAAGTCAAAATACTTGCACTGAATAGGAAAAAAAAAAAAATTAAATCATTTACTTTAGTTGCTGAATTGCCCTTTGATTAAAAATTAATTTGAACAATATAAAGTCACTAGTACATTAAAATTTGATTTGCTCCTTGATGTCTTTTAAAAGAGAATGCCAAAGCTGCCACTCCTTAGAAAGCTTCTCAAGTAATTTTTACTGAGCTACCCTCTGACTATTCACAATCTGCTTTTATGTTCCCTGATTGGCCATCTCTCTTCAGCTCGTCAAAACCAATATTACGTAACTCAACTAACTTTTCAAAGACGCATACAGTGAAGCAGAGGAGAAGCATGATTTCATTTGATTTCTAAAAATGTTTCCAAGACCAAAACCACTTTTATACATAAACAGGATTCACAAGTTAATAATCAGATGATTGTGCTTTTTTCAAAGATCTAAGCATTAAGTGTAAAGAAGCTATAAAAAATCTCTTCTAAATACTCATTCTATACATGTTTACTTTTTGATCTTATCTCACCTGTGCATAATTCCACTACAAGCCAGAGATGGTTGCTTGTTTCATACCATTCATAAAATGTCATTATATTCTTATGTGTGAGTCCCTGAGTCAGACGAACCTAGAATGAGGTTTTTAAGATACTTAAGTGGGGGAAAGACATAAATAAATACATATATATGGACTTAAGCCACGGGAATAAGAAACAATACAATCTACTCTAGATTAGCTACTTGTTCTCTTGCCTTTTCTAGTGCGCTAACATTATTCTTCAAATATTTTAGTTTTACATGTATGTTAAGAAAAGACAACTTTCCTCACAGACTCTGCCCAACTCACCTGTTTTTAAAATAGAGAAAAAAAAATTAGGAAGTTCCCCAACTCAAAATTATGAACATTATTTAACCTTCCTGCACCACTAAAACAACAATAAACTGGAAATCAGAATTTGGAGTCAAACTTGCACTCCTACTTTTTTTTTTTTTAATAAGAATACAAATGAGAGATAATACAGCAAGAGGAAGGAAAAAAAACCATTTTACATCATTCTTAATCTTATCAGGCAAGAAAAACCATGCAAGAGACCTTGAAAATATGTATTTCTACAACACCTACATGGCCTAATATCTAGAGAAGCCTCTGTTTCTTGCCAGAATGGTATGTAAGGTATCCCCAAGGGATTTGTAAGATTAATACACTTCTAAGAACAAAAAAGTTCCCAGGAAATTATCATTGAAACAATGAGAGGGAATATGAAACAATCAGGTTTGCATGGCCAGGTTTTGGTATCCAGACGGGAGGACTACAGGACTGGCTTCTGTGAGAAGCTGCTAGAAGCTTCCCCTGTGTCCGACAGAGCCAACTCCAGCCAGCTGCAAGATGGACCCACTGCTGGCCAACACCAACCCATCAGTGACGGTGGCAGGACCACTTGGACAACATTTTAAAAGGGGGGAAAACACTCCTGTGCAATAGCAGGAGGTGAGAGGAGTGAGAACATGTGACAGAAACAACCCTGCAAACACCAAGGTCAGTGCAGAAGGAGGGGCAGCAAGTCCTCCAGGAGCTGGAGCAGAGATTCCCCAGCAGCCCATGGTGAAGACCAGTGAGGCAAAGCTGTCCCTCTGCAGCCCATGGAGGTCCGTGGCAGAGGAGAGATCCGCCTGCAGCCTGTGGCAGACCCCACGCCAGAGCAGATGGAAACCCAAGGGAGGCTGTGACTCTGTGGGAAGTCTGTGCCGGAGCAGGATCCTGGCAGGACCTGCAGACCCACGGAGAGAGGAGCCCATGCCAGTTTGCTGGCAGGACATGTAACCCTGTGGGAACTAACACTGGAACGGCCTGCTCCTGAGGGACTGCACCCCACGGAAAGTAACTTCACTGGAGCAGAAATTATATTCTTTCATCAAAAATAATTTCTTCTTGCTAAGTAAGAAATTGATTGTTTACTGGAAGTTACTACTACCATTGTATTTGCACAACTAATAATAAAATAAAGCAAACCACCACACGTAACTATTTTTACAATTTCACTGACACATCATAGAAACAGTAAGACTGCAAACATGCGTTTATGCATGCAACCTGAAAACCAGTAAAATCACATGAAGAAATAAACACATTAAAATAAAACTGTATTTAAAGCCTAAGAACTTAGAATCTTGAGAAGCTGATCTAAATGTGAGAAACTCCATCTAAAGAAGCACATGGTACTTTTCTATAACCTGCACTACAAGAATTTTGTAGGCTGCATATTTTTCCCAGAGTTAGCAGGAAAAAAACCCTCATTACTTACCCAGTTTGCCACTCCAGCTCTCTTGCATTTATCACTGCAAATAATGGCAACAAAATTAATTGTTCCCTTTCTTCTTCCTTTATAAACAACTGTCGTATTTCCTCTTCCAATCTCCTCATACAAAACAAAGTTCTCCATGCTTTAGGATGCTTTACAGGCAACAGACTGGAAACACAGCATTAGTCTCATAAACAAATAAACCTAAAGAAAGGAGGAAAAAGGGGAAGCCTTCAAATTTAATAGTCATTCATGTATAGTATTAACCCTCTCAATTATCATGAATAGGGATTCTATACTTCCAGAAAGATTGAATATAATTACTTTACAGAAGACCTTCTCTCAAGAAATGTGATCAAAATTTTGGACAGGTGAATTTTACACTTCCAAAGCTCTTAACACATTCAAAATGTAATAGATGGGCTAGTACATACAAATTCTAAAAGGTGTATCTGTAGAAATGCAAGAGGCTACAGGGAAAAGAGAAGTGTCTCTAGGTGTCAAGAGTAATGGCTATGGCTTTATTTCAGTACACAAACTAATGGAGCATAGAATCATAAAATCATAGAATGGCTTGGGTTGGAATGGACCTTTAAGACCATCTCGTTCCAACACCCCTGCCGTGGGCAGGAACACATTCCACTAGAACATTTTACTCAATGTCCCATTCAACCAGGCCTTGAACGCTGCCAGGGATGGGACATCCACAGCTTCTCTGACACACAAAACAGACTTTCAACAGCTGGATTTTGACATAAAGGACGACGAGATCAAATAAAGTGACGCAAAAAAGTGAAGAGATGAGGAAGGCGGGCCGTCGTGGAAGCCTCACACGCCACCACCTGTAATGAAGCAGATGTGAAACTCCACAGACGCACACAAAGCAGCAGCCGCCAGGCACCGAAGGAACCGCATTTGCTCTGGGCTGGATACAGGACCAGCACACCAAGGAGACGCAGTTCTCTCTCTTTACGAGGGAGCTGATGGCGAACTGAGCAGCCNTGGGAACGACAGCCGTACGTGTGTGCCGGGGCATGGAACCGGCGGCAAAGGGTGGGAACGACAGCCGTACCTGCACCAGGGGATGGACCCAGCGGGAAAGAAAGGAAGCGAGAGCTGCACCTGTGTATGGGTGATGGAGCCGGCGGGAAAGGAGGGGAACGACAGCCGTACTTGCGCCGGAGGATGGACCCGGCGGGGAAGGGGGGGAACTGGGAACGACAGCCGTACCTGCGCCGGGGCATGGAACCGGTGGGAAAGAAAGGAAGCGACAGCTGCACCTGTGTGCGGGGGATGGACCCGGCGNACATTTTACTCAATGTCCCATTCAACCAGGCCTTGAACGCTGCCAGGGATGGGACATCCACAGCTTCTCTGACACACAAAACAGACTTTCAACAGCTGGATTTTGACATAAAGGACGACGAGATCAAATAAAGTGACGCAAAAAAGTGAAGAGATGAGGAAGGCGGGCCGTCGTGGAAGCCTCACACGCCACCACCTGTAATGAAGCAGATGTGAAACTCCACAGACGCACACAAAGCAGCAGCCGCCAGGCACCGAAGGAACCGCATTTGCTCTGGGCTGGATACAGGACCAGCACACCAAGGAGACGCAGTTCTCTCTCTTTACGAGGGAGCTGATGGCGAACTGAGCAGCCCGCGCACGGCCCGCGACCCCCTGCCCTCTCAGCTCTGTCGAGGGCGGTCAGGGCTGAGGCGCTGCACAGCGGCCCCCAGAGACACAGCCGCCTCCCGACCCACCTGTGGCGGACAGGAGGGGGCCATGGGGTCTTAGGAGCACTCCAGGGAGAGCTTCCAGCCCCGTCCCGGGTCCGCTCCCGCCCTCGGACCGAGGGACAACGGCGGAGCGAGCCAGAGGGCGGTGAGGGGCGGAGGGGGCGGCTCGCGGCCGCTGTGCGAGCGCGCTCCGCTAGGTAACGGCCGCGAACGTGCGCGGGAAAGCGGCAAAGGGTGGGAACGACAGCCGTACCTGTGTGCCGGGGCATGGAACCGGCGGGAGAGGGTGGGAACGACAGCCGTACCTGTGTGCCGGGGCATGGAACCGGCGGGAGAGGGTGGGAACGACAGCCGTACCTGTGTGCCGGGGCATGGAACCGGCGGGAGAGGGTGGGAACGACAGCCGTACCTGTGTGCCGGGGCATGGAACCGGCGGGAGAGGGTGGGAACGACAGCCGTACCTGTGTGCCGGGGCATGGAACCGGCGGGAGAGGGTGGGAACGACAGCCGTACCTGTGTGCCGGGGCATGGAACCGGCGGGAGAGGGTGGGAACGACAGCCGTACCTGTGTGCCGGGGCATGGAACCGGCGGGAGAGGGTGGGAACGACAGCCGTACCTGTGTGCCGGGGCATGGAACCGGCGGGAGNGGCATGGAACCGGTGGGAAAGAAAGGAAGCGACAGCTGCACCTGTGTGCGGGGGATGGACCCGGCGGGCAAAGGTGGGAGCGACAGTCGTAGTGCAGCGCGGGATGGACCACCGCCACGCCGCCGCCATCAACCGAAACGGCGGAGCTCCGCCCTCGGGACGGAGTCTCCCATGCCCCGGTGGCAGTGTCCGGATGGGACGCTGGTCCCTGCACGCCACAATATACAGGCAAGCGGGAAAGGCACCGGCTCAGGAGGCAGGGTGAGGGAACGGGAGAGTTTTGCTGTCCTTTATTCCAGCCGGAACGCACCGCCAGGTCCCACCGGGCTCCGTCCCCGCGCCGCCCCGCGCGCGACACGGATAGTCGCCACCCCGCGCCCGTATCCAGGAGACGGGGCCGGACGCCGGAAGCAGAGCCGAGCCCCATTGGGCTAAGCGGCGCCTACGTCAGGACGGGACCACCGGGCGGCGACGGAGGGGGGGAGTTCCCGGATGTTGGTGTGGGGCGCTCCTTGGATTAGCGCGTCCCTCGGGGAACGTCCCGGTGCCGCCGGCAGCCTGTGTTGGTGGGGCTTCGCTATTCACCCTTCGTAGTCGAAAGAGCACCTAGCGTCCTCAGCCCTGCCTTGGCCATCTGCAAACCCCTGACTGAGGGACACTTTCCTCGTGACAAAATTTAGCCCTTGAAACAAGCGTTTTCTATGTTTAACAATAACGTGGAGTTTTCACTTGTTTTTTCATCCTATGGTGATTTGGTTTTCTTTTTCCCTTTTTGCTTGTCTGGTGTCAGTTTTGTAAGGCTCTTGACAAATCCAAGTATCCTTTTCTCTTGGGCAGCTGGAGCTGTAGTGACAGGGCAAAGGCCTTCAAACTGAAAGACAGTAGATTTGGATTAGATACTAGGGAAAAAATCTTTGCTGTGAGGGTGGTGAGGCACTGGCACAGGCTGCCCAAAGAAGCTGTGGATGTTACACCCCTGAGATTGTTCAAGGCCAGGTTGGATGGGGCTTTGAGCAACCTGGTCTAGTGAAAGGTTGGGCATGGCAGGGGGTTGGAACTAGATGGTCTTCGAGGTTCCTCTCAACTCAAACCATTCTATGATTCTAACAAAACATTTTAAAATATTTGCTCTAGAGCAAGCTGTAAAGAATTCTGTTTTTTCTCATTGTCTCACCTTTATTTTGACCTCCTAACAGGTTTGAACCTATTGATCCATTTCAACCAAATTTGATAAAAGAACACTTTACAGTTGTACAGGAAGTGTACACTTACACCTACACTTACAGGAAGGATTCAATGTTTCTTCTAGGCAGCAAGGTAACAGATGGTCAGGTTTTTTATTCCCACGCTCGAGAAGATTTCAGTATGAATTAAAACCCCTGTAATATTGAAAAGGGAGAAAAAAACACCCCCTGAACCTCTATTTATTATTGACAAAAAACTCAACATGAGCTGGCAGTGTGGGCTGGCAGCCCAGAAAGCCAGAGGTATCTTGGACTGCATCAAAAGGAGCGTGGCCAGCAGGGCGAGGGAGGTGATTCTGTCCCTCTGCTCTCTGTTACCATGAGGCCCTACCTGGAGTGCTGCATCCAGCTCTCGTGCCTCCAAAATAAGAAGGACATGGAACTATTGGAGCAAGTCCAGAGGAGGCCATGAAATGATAAGGGGACTGGAGTATCTCCCCTATGAAGAAAATTGAGAGGCTGAGAAAATTAAGGCTCTGACCCATTTTACACTGTAAGTTTTCAGTAATTGCAGAGGTGACCCATAATTATCAATGAAGCTACAGCTTTGAAGCTGCACAAGTAAGATAATTTTTCCATTATTTTGTTAATGTAAATGAGTAGTTGACTAGATATAAATAAACCAAACACGTAAGTTGACATCACTTTCTTTTAATAAGCACAAGAAAAGTATGCTTTGAAGAGGGATTTATTTAGATTTTAGAAAACTGTGTATTTCATCTTTGGTTATGATAAGGATGACTGATACAAAGAAGGAATAGAGTATTAGCTCAGTTGCACACAAGTCCTGGCAGCAGTTCAATGCCACATTTTAGAAGAGTCAATTTCATCGTCCCTGTCCAAGAAGATAAAACTAAGCCACAATAACTATCAAGTTACTGTATTTTTTTCCAGATTTCTCATGTTTCGTCCTATGTATGCTTTCTGTTAAATTAGTCCCAGGTAGGGATTTTTTTTATGCAAAGGGGGTAAATACCCTGTTTTGGGGGAGTGAGATTGTATGAACTTTAAAATTAATAAAGTCTGCTGAAATCTTCATATAATAGTGGCAATAGCACTACAAAATATATAGAGAGAAACACACTAAAAAACAATGTTTAGTAACAATTGAACCAGAGGTTCATAGCTTTTGAAATTGAATGTCCCCATGATAAAAATTATTCAGTATAATTAAAGGCAGACATAGGGAGACATGTTGACTTACACTGCTTTTTTTTTTACAACCCCTCTTAATTAGGAACTATGGACACTTTTTTATTGTTGATACACATTTCACTACATGTCTGTATGTTTCTTACAATCTGGGTGCACAGTTTCAATATACTCCAGATGGGAAATTTTCCCTTTGATTTGGTGTAAGAATGGCGGATTCTCTCTCCAAACACGTTGCTTCGGGCATGAGAGTTATCTTGCAGAAATAAAGTAAATACAAATACAGATCAGGGTTGTAATTATAAGACTCTTATCTTTGGCCTTTTACTTATTGTTTCAGTCTGTTACTCCTTTATTCTGTTACCAAACATCACTTCAAGCATTGTACTCAACTGCAGTGAACTTTTCTGTGGGAATATTTTCAGCACTCAAGAACGGAATGCAAAATATTCTCTGTGCTGTTTGCACCATTTCAATACTCTTAGCAATCTGTGCAGCAAACTCAGCCTTGCTATTTGCCTGGCTATTAGATGGGACAGTCAGATGTAATCAAATTCTTGTTCTCAAATAAATATATGATCTAATTTAAGGCAAACTGAGATCTCGTGACTGCAAGCACATAGTTCAGGCATGCTTAAACACTTCACTGCTCTACCCTCAATTGGTACTGCGTAAGCCTCTGACATTTTGCCTTGTTCTTGAAAGTCTGACCAATAGCCTATAATTTTAAGGTGTGTTTCCATGTTTTGTAAGATCTGTTCTTCAGTCTGCTCTAATGCCTATTGAAAATGCTATACAGTTCTGTTTTATTTTGCCATATGTACTAGCTTTTCTTTTTTTTTCTTTTTTTCAGATATCATGATTACTCATGCTCTATCCCATCTTGTTAGTACACGGTGTTTATTTCTATTCCAGACTGACCCCATTCTCAAGAGAATTTCTATTCTTGGCATCTAGGGTATGATGATTCAGTTGCTCAAATAAAATACTTCTATGTTCTATTTGCCTTGACAGTACTGTCATTCCTGGGAAGTACATAGGGCCACTGTTCTGGTGTTTGACCTTTTTGGCAGAATGGTGGACATGGGCACATCTTTAACTTATGCTTTTTATTTTCAGATTTTTTTCCAACATCCTCTTGAAACTGGCACATATTTTCATCATTCGAGTGAAATTTTGTTCTTCTTTATTTTTGTATTTCTGTGGTAACATTAATATGTGATTATGATATTATGATTGTGATATGATATTGTGATACTATGATTTAATTACCTTGGTTTTCTGGTACAACTCTGTTGTATTTACTGGTCCATCTCAAATTCATTAAATAAATTCAAACATTACTGGTTTTGTATCATATCTTTCTGATATTTGGGAATAGCAATGACCTTTCAAATTCTTAGGTGCTTTCTGGGGCTCGTGTTTGAAAATTTGTTTTTTCAATCAAAGAGTTGACCTTTACACTTTTGAAACATGATTGCAAAAAAGTTTGTGGCTTTTTTCACTGGTGAGGCAAAAAAACTACTAGTGGTTTCTTGTACAATAACAGGGCTCCAAATCTCACCTCACTGGATCAGCTTGCAAGGTCACCAATACTACATGTATGCCATGCTTGTGTTTCCTCTTCCTCTATTACGGTCTCAATGCTTTGCATAAGTCTAAGGTTGGAAAGAGATGTGGTGAGATATGCAGAAAATTTTAATATTCTCTGAGTTAATACCTTTAAAGGTTGGCATATCACAAGGTATTTTTACATTCCCCAAATCATTGGATTCCCCTGGGAAGTCATCAACTGCTCTGTATATGATACTGCAGTCAGGCCCAACTTCCTGTTTGTTTGTTTGTTTGTATTAACTGCTAAGGAGATGGGGTTAATTGTAATGGATTACCACAGTTTCTGCCAGGCATTTCTCATATCCCATTCCTGAGTATAATCAGCTCTGATGACTGGCTTTGTGAGCCTGGCTGGCAGAGCTGATACTTTTCTGCTGTAAGATTCACAACTAACAGCATTTTCAACACATAAGCCTACTTGCTGGCTTCCAAAATACAATTATGACTGTCTTGCTGAGACAGGAAAGCTGAATAGGCCTTGTCAATATTTAACTTTTTTAGTGACTATCATTCTACTTACATAATTTTGAGATTATGTAAAATTATTTATTTTTGTGTGTATTTCAACATTCAAACTATTTCTTGTTCTAATGCAATAGGTACTGTGTAAAGCATGCTATGCTGGCTGAATTATTTTCATCTGTTCTAGGTATAAAATGCCAGGAGAACATCTCATTTTCTTCAATTACATCCAGCAGTTTGTACTCGCACCAGAGTCATGCTTTTTTATCACACATATAAATTCACTGTTTCAGCTGCAAGCTGTGGCTTTTATGTTGCATATTCTGAAGATTCAGGCTGTATACTCAGGATATCTTTTGCATTCTGATTAAAATTCACAACATCAAAAGTATTATCATCATTTCACGGTGCAATTTTCATTTGACTTCGCTTGATTACATGGGTTTTTTCCTTTTCTTGCAAAATGCATGCCTGGCACATTTATCATTATCCCACTATCTTGCATTTAATTTCCTCTTTGTTTGTGTACTTGACTTCACTTATAATGCTAATCTGAGCTTTATAAGCTATTTATTCCAACTTCCATCTCATTAATGCAAAATATGTGCAAAACCGCATCCTCTGAGTCACTGTTTGCCTCCTTTTTGTTTTTTTTTTTTCCAAACGGTAAGATCTGGAATAACGCTTCTTTTGCCACAATTATTATTTATGATCCACTGTGCAAGAAATTTTTAATGAGTTTTCTCCTTAAAATCTTTTAATCTTCATTTTATTTCTCTCCTCAGCTTGTGTATATGCTTTAGCTGGTCTATAAGGTTACTTTTTGTATTATTTTTATTTAGCTTCTCATTTTCCATGTGTTCTTGCTCAAATCAGTGTCAGCTCCCCTTAGGTCACAGTCGCCATAACACTTCAGGCCAATTCCATAAACTGGTACTGCTCCTGAAAGATGCAGCCCCTTAACAGGAAGGACATTTCCAGCAGACATGCAGTTGAAGAAGGGGAAGGCATTGGTGCTGCTGGATGCTAGCTGAAGGAAGCACAGAGCTCTGAACAAGAAAAGCTTTGCTGCTGATTTGATTCTTCCAGCAAAGGCAGCATTGCATAACTTCTTGTAGAACAAAACAAATAAACAAAAAAAAACCCTCGAAACAAACAAAACCTCCAAACATCAACCCAGAAAAAAATCAGTCAAAAGTACTTACATTTTAAATTTTCACGTGCTCAGCGAGACAACTTGCAAGAATCTGTGTGTTTTGATACTCAGGTAAAAGCAATGACAGCTTTACAAAAAACACGATTTAAACAAGAAAAGATGTTGTACATGCAGTGTTATGCAGACACTTCATAGATCTTTTTAAAGGACTTGCAGCATTACTTAGTTCGTGCTGATATAAAAGTGTGAGAAATGGGGCCAGTAACACCAGGTACCAGCAGGAAGAACAAAAAGAGAAAGCACTGCAACTCCTTTCTTCTTAACTCCATGGCAGCTATTTGGAAGCACAGCGTATGTTTTAGTGATTTTTTTTTTCTCTCCAAACACTTTTTAATACCCACTGGAATTAGTTTGTTCTCTGAGATTAAAATCATTTACCCCACAATCACAGCTGAAATTGGAGTCTTCAGCTGGCAAACTAACCAGAGATTTCTCAAACTGGTTTCAAATGCTTTTAAAGGAATATTGTATTCTTTGATTGCTTTACAGGGCCTGTAAAAGAGGTTCTAGGCACAGCGAGTGAGGAATACATGAGATAAACAACAGCATACTCACTGAAAAGTACATTTGAATGGTGCTGTATTTTAGCAGGGCGGAAATAAAGTCTCTTCTAGAGATGTAATCAAGGAAGCAAAATTGAGAATGAGTATGATATTATCATGTGATAATCAAGAAGAGAGAGGAAATGGAGAAGATAATGAAAACAGAAAGAGAGCAGAGAAATCTAGGAAACTTTCTGAAAGTATTTGGTTACCATTTCAATTGCCAGCTTTGGAATTATTAGGTGGATAAATTGAGCTGGTGACAGAAATGCAGTAGAGTATGCTTACATGGTGTACTATAGCACCACATCACCAAAAAATCATCAGGAAGATTTGGCACAGCACCACCAAACAATTGCCACCATGCCATATGACCAGTGTACAGATGCACACCTTGCATGCAAGGGCCTGGCAATCCCATAGCCCCGAGTTCTCTTTTCTACATACTGTGTTTGGATGTAAACAGTGCACGTGTCATTGCCATTTCTCCTACTGTGAAGGACTTCTGCTCACTTTAACAAGAGTCTTTTCAGTCTCAGCAGTACATTTCAAATCCTTGTTCCTTACAGACGTGACAGGTCAATTGGTTCTTCTCAATAAGAAACTTACAATCATGCACACTTGTTTCTTGCTGTTGTTGGTGTGGATATTCACTTTTCTACTTCCTGGTTTTCCCTCTGCCTGCCTTCTCTTTTTCTTTTTTTTTCTCAGCATTTGATTTTCTTCCTGGGCTAGATTCCAAGTTGCTTCTGTTCTGTGTCTTCCTCTGTTTCTCTGGAACTGAAAGCTCTTTTTTTTTTTTTACCCCTTACCAGCCTATCTTTGCTTTTACCCCCTTGCTTCTCATTTACAGTATGTAAAGCACAGAGCAAACTCCTGTTCCTCAAAATTACTTCTCCTTCACTGTGCAGAAGGTCCTCACTGCTGTCTCGGCCTTATGTTCCACATTATAACAAGTTCCCAGCTGCTGCTTCGAGGCTCTGTCTTTTGCAACCTCACAGTCTTGTTTCCACTCTTGTGCAACCTCTGTCACTCATCTGACTTCATAGTTAGCTGTTTCAGTATTAATCAGAAAACAACCCTTTTTTAAAGCCTGCTGATTTAGCTTCCTCACTGGCAAGGATCACAAGTATACGAGACTGGGAACAAAGGGAGCAATGGGAGGACTCAACTAAGGGTGAGAAGTGGAAGGCACCAGCCTTTTTAGCGATTCTGTAGTGTTAGACTTCTTAGCAGTAACATGAAGTTTCTATTTTAGGGAGGATTTAGATGAGACTACCGAGATGATTTAAGAGTGCAAGGTTACCAAAGGGGTGGTCCCTTTCCTCCCAGACTAATGGTTTCAGCTCATCTTTTGTGCTCACTCCTGATATTTCTATGATCTTAGGGTGAATCAGTTCACTAACGGGGCAGAAAACCGACACGGAAAAGATACAGTTAGTTCTGTGTGAGGTTAGTAAACTGAGTCACTCACTGAGGAATCTTAAGCTGCAGAGCTTGCTTTTCCCTTGGGAAAACCAGGAGTGCTTGGCTGCTCGACAGGAGAAGTGGGGAGAGGAGCCTTCTGCAACCAAGCTTTTAGGTTGACTCACATGCCCCATCTAAATCACTAGCCGGGGATGTGCTCTGTAGACACGCCTGTTCAGAAGGCGGCTGCCTGAGAATCCTCTGTTGTCCTTGCAATATTTCTCCTCTCTTTTCTGTCACCTAAAAGCATGCATCCCCATCTGGGATTCTCTTTGTTTGCGTCTGTGAAGTGTTGGATCATTTCTTTTTATGGGTTATTCGGGGTCAAGCCCTAAATTCATTTACACTCTCTGGAGGTTATTCCATGCTTCTGGAATGCTGTCACCACCAGCATGACTGAAACTTTTTTTTTGTCTTACCAGCTGTAACCTTGAACACAATTCGATTCTTCCCTTGCCGGCAGACAAAAACAAACCCTCCTCCTCCAATAAATAGTTCTGTGAGTTGCAGATGTAAGAAATCCTCTTTTTTATTTTTTTTTCTTCTAATTATTACATTTATTGCAGGATAGTTAGGTTAAGGGACCTCTGGAGATCATCTGATCCAAGCCCCCTGCCAAGGCAGGTTCACTTCTAGCAGGTGACACAGGAATATCCAGGTTCATTGTGACTGTCTCCAGAGAGGGAGACTCCACGACCTCCCTGGGCAGCCTGTTCAGTGCTCTGCCACCCTCAATATAAAGAAGTTCTTCATGTTGAGGTGAAACTTCTTGTGATTTAG
Source organism: Oreocharis arfaki (assembly GCA_013398015.1). NCBI lineage: Eukaryota > Metazoa > Chordata > Aves > Passeriformes > Paramythiidae > Oreocharis > Oreocharis arfaki. Next base: position 186,755 of record VZRR01012417.1, read on the forward strand.
TTTACGGCCATTGCTCCTTGTCCTGTCGCGGGGCACCACCAAAAACAGTGGAAAAGAACTTGGACTTGAAGCTTTTCTTTGTAGGTGGGGTATTCATAGCTAATCTTTTCCTTTGAGGGTTTTTCTGGTGTTTAATACATCCTGTAATCATTCTTGCCCTCTCCACCTTTCGAACCAGCCCAGATCGCTTGTGCGTGTCCCGGGAGCTGTGGGAGCAGTGCTGCCCGCGGCCGCGCTCGGGCTGCTCGGCACAGGGACAAACCTCTCCCGCCGCGGACATCCTTCTCCCGTGGGCTGCCCAGCCCGTCCCGCGGCAGGGGGCCGGTTGCCGGGCGACGCTCGGCCCCTCCTCCGCGGCAGGGCTGGGCCATGAGGTAATGGCCTCCGGGGGGCGGGAAAGGGAGCGCTGCGATTCCTGAGCCTGCGGCCGCCGAGGTGGCCGCCGGCGGCACTCCCTGCCTCCCGCCCCTTCCTGCTGCCCCGCCGGCGGCGGGCGGCGCCGCAGCCCCCGAGGTGTCCGCGCCGCCCCGCCTCCCGAGGAGGCTGCGCGGCCCCAGAAGCCCCGCGCCCGGCAGTGGCGGCGGAGAGCGCCCGGCAGCCGCCCCACGTGTGCTGCCGCCC
>VZRR01012417.1:187547-311471 GCA_013398015.1 Oreocharis arfaki
CCTCTGCCCCCTCTCGCCCCCAGGTGAGCGAGCGGGTGCGGGGGGCGGTGGGCGCCTGGGGGGGCTGCGGTGCGCGGGCGAGGCCTGCAGCGCTCGCCGGGCAGTGGAACGGTGGGGTGAGCAAGGTGCAGCCGCTCTTCCTTCTCCTCGGGCCCCTCGACCTTCACAGCCGGCTGGCTCGGGGGCGGGCGCTGCGCCGGGCTCTGCTGCCTGTGCTCTTTTGTCCCTTCCGCCCCCTTAAAGGAAAGAAGCACATGAGTGGAATTGCGTACCGAGGGTCAGGGATCGCTCGCAGAATTGTGCCTCTGCATTATTTACAGCTAAACTGCTGCTGCTGTTTTCAGAAATAAGAGCCCCTGCATGCGGGAGTAGCTTTCTAGCCGTCTCAGAGGGACCTGCGAATACTGACTCGGTTTCTTCAGCGTTGGGGATTATGGATAGCTTTTGGCAGTGTTCCACTGTTTAAAATGACTAAAATATTCCATTATGTTTTTTAGCAAGTTTGAGATCTTGGTGCCTCTTTTGGTTTGCAGCTGACGATTTTGAACCTTCATCTATAGATGAGATTTTTGTCAGGTAAAATTAGGGAAGAGTAGGAAATGTCCGAAAGAATAGAACATCTGTTAAAGAGTGGGAGCCAGGGTTTATGTTCTCCCTCTCTCCGACTTCGGGAGAAGTCTCCGTGGGGACACTTTTTTCTGCCTTGTAATCTGTGACCTTATTTGAACCTTTTAGTCCGCTGAGATTAAATCGTGGGTGTAATGGTTTTTGCAATCAGGAAAGCAACAGAAAAAAAAAAGCAAACAACAACAAAAAGTTAAAACAAAACCAGACCAAATAACAGTTATGATGACCAGTTTGCCATATGTGCCTGTTTTACTGCTGTGTGTACACAGTTGCATGTACTGTTTGTGATGCCCTGGCTTCTGCCTGTGCTGGAACTTCTCCAGGTTTAAACATGTTTGTCCTAGTAGGGCTCTTTTGGAATTACCATGAGAAGCCTGGAGGAGGGAGTGTTGTCTCCAAGCCCAGGGACTGTATTCACTAAACTGTGCCTTCTCTGAGGCACTGTAACCTGTTTTAACTGAGTCAGAGCAACCTGTAATGGCAATAAGAAAATTACATTAAGCCGTGATTATAGCTTACTTCTCTGTTTTTCAATGAGCATCATTGTAAGGGAGGACAGCCAGGATGGTAAAAACTCTAATGGAAGGCAAGAGTTTTCAGCTTTTAAAGTGAACTAATGAGTGAAGACCAGATGGCTGTATGAACAGATAGAATTTAAATTTCTGTTGAAGTAAAACAAAAGTTTCTGTCAGTTGCATGAATGAACTTCCACTTGCCAGCGGATTGAACTGCATGAGGGATGACAGTAGTGGAAAGAACTGGGATCTGTGGATCTAGTGCAAAAAAACCCCATACCAGACAAAAATCTTCTGTTCTGTTCATTTTTTGTTCCATTATGAACACAAAATTCACACTGGAAGTTGGTGCCTGTTTTAGAGCACTGAGTAGCACACCAGTATGCTGAGGAAGCATTAACGAGATTAGGCACATACATTTATATATGAGGTGCTCCATGTTTGATATGTGGGTGCTTAAAATCCCAGTGAAACATCAAGCTGCTGCAGCAGCCTCTGAGCATCTGACTAGTTTAATCCAGAGTCGTGACTAATGAGGCAGGACCAGGATGTGATGCACAGGTTTTGCAGTGTATATTAATGGATGTTAACTTGGCACTCCGACAGTTAGTGGAACACAGGTGAGAGCTGGTGGGAGTACATACCAGAGAGCAAGATGAGATTGGAAGGATTTGCCTGGAACTGGTGGGAACTCCTGTTGTTCTTCTCTGCTGCAGCTCACACTTGAGCTCCTTGCTGCTTCACCCATTCTGTCTCCTGTAAGAGATTACCAGCTGCTTTTGTAGAAGTAATTTGATCCTAATCTTTCTGAGTGGTCTGAGGATTTAATTTATACTCTAGCCAATCTGCTTTGGGATAGAATAATGAGATTAGTATTGCAGAAGTTAGTGCAGGTTAAATATTTTTGTTTTAAATGCGTACTTGATCAATATTATTGTTTCTTGCTGTTGTTGCTATAATACTGAAAAGGAAAAATGCTAAAACTTTGCACTCTGTCTGCTGCGATACGCTGCAAACTGAATGCAAGGTACTTTTTTAAAATTAGCTCTGTAGAAGAGATTCTCAGAATGAGTGCTATTGAGGCAGCATCTGCAATATTGAAAGGCAAGAGGTTAAAACTAAACCTTTTACCCTTTCTAAAAGCTGTACACATTTTTCTTCATAACAATTTCCTATGTTTTTTTAAATTTTCCTTGGGAGAGGAGAGCTAGTTAAGGGAAAAGGCAGTGTATTAGTTACATTTGTTTGAAATACATTTCTTTCCTAAGTCTTTAAAATTTTATTGATTTCTGGCGTTGGAGTGGTTTACTGCTCCTTCTGCCAGGACCAAGAAATAGCATTTGTAGGACATAATTTGTTTTGGGTTGTCTGGATGTTGTGTGTTGTGAGTGATACTCAGGTCAAGGTTGGTGGTTCCTTGTTAATTTGCAGAGAATTGTGTACTCTTTGTTTAAAATTTTGAACCAGCTAGGTTTCCCTCTTCCTCAGTAAAAGGAGTGCCTGCTCTAATAAGTCTCCAGTATTAGGCTGGGTACTTAATTGGTGTATCTTTGAATAACCTGGTTTTAACTCTTACCAAACTGTCATTTGACTTCACACACTCCTTATTTCCCAATACTCCACATTAATGCAAGAACAGCCAGACCAGTAGAACTGGTCTCTGTTATCAGGAGTTATGATAACCACAATAGGGAAATAGTAGCTGTGCTTCTGCCTGTTGGTCAGAAAACTATTGTTGATAGGTAGGCTTTTATAACTAGTTCTGTTGTCCGTTTGAGCTATTCCTTTTCTCCAGATGTACCTGGCAGTTCTGCCTCTGTAAAAAGCTTAGTGTTGCTACCAAGATCAACATTCAAGAATAAATACGCTTAAATTGCATGTAAAATGACCGAAGGCATACTGGCATTTTCCCCTGTGATGCTCATAATGTTCTTTGATTCTGCTGGGAGTGAGATGGTCCCTGGTGCACTTCAGAAAGGCTATGAAAGGGAACAGATTCCGGTAGCGACTGCGCACCAAGTGGCTTTCAGAGTTACCATAAAAACCCAGTAAGTAGGAGAACTACTTTCTAGTCACTAAATGGCAGTGATGGCACGTCAGCTGTAGGCAGCTCAGTTACTGTACGAAGCCTTGTAAGGCTGGAACTGGGGAACTGGTGTGTGGTCTGTAGTGCCTGTGCTGTGAAGGTATGTTTCCCTGGTCATGTATGTATCATTAAAGTTCCACAAGGAATGCCACTGGCACCTTGGAATGCTGCACCTGTACGGAGGGCTCAGCTTTGTGGATTCAGTTGTGGTATCAGTGCTACTTGGAGAGATAAAAATCTTGAGAATGAACTTCCTGTTAACATAGACTTTCCAAGATACCAGTTGGTGTCTGATTCAAAGTCTTCCTGCTTACTCTGTGGTTTGACTGAGATAGCTGTGAGTTTACAAGCACTTTTATTTTACTTTGTAGTGAATAGCATGGTGTTTCCTAAATGAGTTTCAGGAGTTCACTGATACTATTCTTTGTCTAAAACTGTCCTCTATTTGAACTTTGAATCGTCAATACTTCTGTTTTTATTGGAGCCTATTGATTACAGTGCAAAAAGTCATGCTATGTAGTCATCCTGCTTATGGTTGACCAGCTAAGAGGCTTATTGATAGCACAAACAGATTAGCTCAGAGATAATTCTTAGATTCAATTATGTTGGCAGATTTGCTTTAGTTAAATCAGTGAGTAGCTGTACTGGAGTTGATTCTTTGCCTTATCTTGCAGCTTCTCTGGACAGGATTGTCTAACCTTGCCATCCATTAGATGCTGAAAACCCAAATAAGACTGCTGCTCCATAACTGTCATGTTTTCTTGTGTTTGTGTTTGGGGTTTTTTTTGGTAACAGTATGGATAGATTAGTATGTTAGTGTCCTGTTGGTTTTGCTTGCGTTTATAGCAGAAGTTCGGAACACTGTAGCAGAGTACTAGAAAGAAGGAAGAAAATGTGGGAAGAGCTTGGTTTAAAAGCTCTTGCAAAGTTTCATTATTGGCTTGTTTTGACATTAGATAATGTTGCTGCCCAGCAGAGCAAATTTTCCCATGGCTGTGGATTCCCTCTTCTGTCCCCTTCCATATTATGGTTCTTGGAATTGAGTCCTTGATGCAGGCAAGAGCTATTTGTAAAGTTAATTTTCAGATTGTGCGTCCTGGGCAACTGAGCAGCTGTTACTGGGAGCAAAGGAAGCAATAGTAGTAAGTGGATGGGACTTTGGTGTCAGGAGAGAATAGTCTTCAGTGAACATGAGCTGATTTTGAAACTGCTGCACTCCAAGCTCTGATATAACCAATGCTAGTTGTGTGTTGGTGGATGAGATCCTGAGGCTCACAATAACCTGCTGCGTATTTTTGTGCTTATGGCATGTTCTTGACTCCAAGCACCTGTATGAACAGAAAGAAATACTGAGCTCTGGAGAAAGGTTGCTTCCTTAGTGGATCATATAATGGCTAAGATTGGAAGGGATTTCTGGAGGTCATCAGGTCCAACCTCCCTGCTCAAGCAGGGTCATCCTAGAGCACTTGGCATGGGTCTGTGTCGTGACAGCATCTGAATATCTCCAAGGCTGGAGACTCCATTGCCTCCTTGACCAACCTCTGTCAGTGGCTGGTCTCTCTCACGGGGAAAAAATGTTCCTGGATGTTTTGAGGGAACTGCTTGTGTTCCAGGCTGTGCCCATCACTCTGGTCTTGTGACTGGGAACCCCTGAAAGAGCCTGGCTCTGCCCTCCCTTCCTGCAGGTTTTTATACCCGTTGATGAGATCTCTCTGAACCTTCTCATCTCCAGCTGATCAGTCCCTTCTCTCTCAGCCTCTCCTCATAGGAGGAATGCCCTGGTCTTCCCTCTTTGTCTTAGTGGCCAGTCACTGTCCTCGCTCCAGTATGTCCATCTTTTTCTTGTACTGGAGAGTGCAGAACTTGACACAGCACCCCAGGTATGGCCTCACCAGTGCTGACTAGAGGAGAAGGATCACCTCTCATCTACTTTCCCAGTTAAAGGAAAAACTGTGCGAACCACCTGCTCCACTAGGTAATAATTCCATGCCTCAAACAAAACCCAGAAAAACTGCTCATCACTAGTTTTCAATGAAGTTTAAAATAATGCTGAGTTGACTTGTTTCATCTTTTAATAGAAACCAAAGGTTAGGAAAATGTTCATACAGTGGAAACATTTGTAGCCTAGAGGGGAAGAATGAAAAGCATGGATACATTGAGGTAGTTACATGTGCCTCTTTGAGGAGCGTAGTTGACTGCTGTTGGAATCAATCAGTGCATTTTTGCATTGTATCTTCTTGTAAATTCTAAATTTCACCTTTTAAAGGCAGCTACAGGTAATGTTATATTGGAATCTAATTTCAAGCATATCAGGACCCTGTATGGTTTATAGTCTGACAGCAGCCACAATTTGGTGTCCTGGCGGATACTGAAGTGCAATTTTGTTTCAAGGGAGGGGTATATTTTTTTTTAAGTCTCATCAATGTCTGCTGTGGGAAATGAAGACTTTTGCTGTCCTCTTTAATGTTTATGTAAGTGGAGCTTGTGTTACTAACAGCATTGCCTGTTCCAGAAAGCCTGGTTTCACTATCAGATCCTGCACAGTTGCTTACTTCGCAGGGGAGCAGCAGACACGCCTCTGCAGTAAGCAGAAGCCTTGCAGTTCAAATCCGCGCAAACCTATTGCCACAGTGATACCTGTAAAATTTGCAGAATTGGAAGGCATTGGAACACTGTCAAAGTCCTTAGATAGTACTTTAAACCTGTTTTAAATGGAATTTCTTTCTCTGTGGCCGTGTCTGATCATACTAGCTATTTCTGAGGAGGTATTAAGCACTGTTGATGTAAAGCGATGAGGTGGAAATCAGTCTTTCTTTTAACATGTTTTTTTGTGCTAAATCTTCTGCTGTAGTTACAAGTTCTGACTTGCTGTCAGAAAGGCATGGTGGGCTTCTGCTGTGTTTGAGTAATACTACAGTAATGATCACTTCCAGTTATTTATGGTGGGGGGGGTGGAGACCAGGATTAACCAAAAACGTGGTCTTCTCAGAGCCTTTGGTCTTGTAATGAATTCTGCAAACCTGCACGTGTGAAGGCCATATCAAAATCAGTCCTTTATTGCTTGTATTTCCTGAGGGTCATATAATGTTGTCAGGTGTTAGATAAGCATGTTATGGCTTGACCCAGTGACTTGTGGCTGACTTGAGAACCACACGTTTCCAGTATAAGGCAATCTCAACTGAAATGCTTTCTCTGATTGTCTGAAATGTTTGTTACCTTTAATTATTCTTGTATTTGCTCACTAGAATTTTACTCTGTAGCGGCTTTCTCAAAAACTGTGTTTTTGCAAGACATCAAAAGCCATTAGAATGAAAAGGCTGAGAAAAGCTAAGTATTGCATTTATCCGGCAGAGTACTTTGTCCCAAAGTCCATAAAGGTGTGTACTGTCGTACTATTGGATGTATGTTGTGCTATCGTTTTTTTTTTCCCTGCAGAGAACATTGATTTCTCCATGACATTCACTTGTACTGCTTTTATCTACTAAATGAGGTTTCGTTTAGGAACTGTTGTACCTCAGCAAATGCAGCTTTCCTAAATACTTTGCCCTTTTGCATTGCAAAAGCTGCAGAATATTCAGTGTGAACTTGTAATGAACTGAGTTTGTTTAAGCATTCATGAATCACAAAAATTACTCTTCTCTTACTTTGCAGTGGATGAAGTGGGGCAGCAAGATCAAAACATTCGAGGTAATTCAGGAGTTCATGCCAGTACTAGAATTAAATCTGGTTCTTGTGAATCTCTGTTAAAAGGCTATCAGTCTCTTGGGGTCGGTGGATTGGCACATTCGGTAGCTATTTAGGACCTGACAGGTTGTGTGAAACAGGCAGCAACCTCAGCAGACATGTGTGCTACACCTGCACTTTTTTTTCCTACAGTACTAAGGCTGGTAGTGTGCATTACTAATTCTCTTACAAAAGGAAAACTTCAGGTGGCCCGAAAGACTTTCCTTTCTCTGAGGAGCATGTGACTTGCTCAAGTAATCTGAGTGCATTTTACATCATTTTTAAACACATGACTGGCAGATGGGTTGTGCAGGATGAGGTGGTGCTACTTTTGCAGTAGTTATTTTAGTAAAATAGGTGGAATGTTAGGCTGACAATGGGATATTGCTATGAAAAAGATCAGTATTCAAAATGGGGGCCTGAGATTTCACAGGCTGGGAACAGAGCACTTCCAAGACACACAGTTATCTCACTTTGCTCACTGATGAATGTTCAAGGTAAGTCAGTCTCAGTTTCTTGAGCCTGACTTACTAACATCCTCCCTCCAAGAGTAAACACTGCACCCATTCTGTACTGTTTATCGGCTTTCAGAGGACACCTGCTCTATGTTGACATAAAGGAAGAAAACTGGAAGGTTTTCTCATTGATATCCCTCTCTACTATTAAACTGAATAGCAAGAAAGAGAGGAGAGAAATGCGATTTTTGACTTGGAAAAAAAGACGAGAATCTTTTCTGTTTTGTTCATGGGGGTATTACTGTCTTTAAAAAAAAAATAGATAACTTATGGAATGAGTGATGTATTAAATCTAGAAATGTTTGTATGTAAAGGCAAAGATCATAACTAAGTGTAATTTGAAGACAGTAGACAGAAGAATTAACAGTTCACAGTAGTTACCTAACTCATGAAGAGCTGCTCAGCCCTGGTGCAAAAGGCAGATTGATGTCACTGCATGTTGGGTGTAGATCCTGAATATGAGAATGGGTTTCTTAAATTCAACATGCATGATTTTATAATGGTCTTATTTCATTCTTTGAGGAATGATTTTTGCCTTATTCTTGTTCCCAAATGGTTGTTGAATAGATCTGATGACAGGAAATTTATCATAATGATAGGACCTTAAATGATACACACAGAGAAGCTCTGGATGCTGGAAGCGATCAAGACCTGGGTGGACAGGGCTTTGAGCAACCTGGTCTAGTGAAAAGTGTTCCCCTTCCCACTGCAGGGGGTTGGACTAGTTGACCTTTAAGATCACTTCGAACCCAAAGTATAGCTATGACTCTTATGAAATGTGGCTATGAATATTTTGGGGTTTTTATCAAAAAGTAGTATGAAATGCATTATGTTGGTCTATATGAGTATTTACAGTAAGAATTAAGAACTGAAATCAGTTTATTTTATTTGTTAAAGTAAAGCTGATGCTTCCTTAAGAAGAATTTCACATGCCTTGTCAGCTGGTATTTAGACAAAGGTTTCAATTCAGGTAGACAAAACTATGCTTTTAAATAGTCCTAATTGTTCATCATAGGTCAGCTTTAATCCCGAGATTTTTTGAAAGGTAAAAATTAACTTTCGTTCTTTCTGCCAACTAATAATAGATTATTATGGACTAAATTGATTATTTCTTGGATTTGTAAGTCTAGCAGAGCTGCTCTTCCAGTAGGTATGATTTCAACAAGAAAAAAGATGTTTCTTGTCTCTTCTGTTGCCAGTCAGCTTGTCAGCATCAGTTTCATCAGTGGTTGTGGGGTTGGTTTGGGCAAACAAACCTCCTCTCTCTGTAACTGCGGGGGAGGCCTTTGCTGTTAAGTCTTGGATTGATTGATACTTGTGTAGGATCTGTGAATTCTGGCTCTGGGTGTTCACCTAGTGGTGTCCCTCAGCCCTGTGGTGTCACGATTAAGCCCACACACCAGTAAAGGGGCTGATGGTTTGAGTCCCTCATTGCTATTTTCATGGCAAGGAAGGTTGGCAGAATGCATTGCAACACCAGTGTTTGAAAACCCACGCAGCTGAAGCCAGCACAGTGCCTGTGGGTGGTTTGATTCCCCCTTCCCCTTGGCTTAGCCTTTCTAACCAGGTTGCATTCCTGATCACATTGATGTGAAGTGGTAGAAGCACCGATGTCTCTGAGGAAAAAGGAGCAATGGCTCCAGGGTAAGTGTGCAGTAGGATGACAGTGTGCTTTCAGGACAGCCTACACTAACAATAGCTAGGGGTGCCTGGGAAGGCGTGTGCCTGCAGGCTTCTGTGACCAGATTAGCCTGGGCTCTCAGTTTGCCATCTCCGCTGGGGGTAGTCCTGCCTTGTCCTACCAGCTATGTGTTGCACCTCTTTGTCCACAGATCTTTCATACTGACTGTTACCCCCTGGGAAATAAGCTAGGGAGGCAAATTGAAAAACATGGCTTGAAAAGTTGATTAGATTTCCTTAGTTTTATTGCTAGTTTATCTTTCTTAGGGAGTTAGATGAATGATGGAAATGGCACAAAGGCCACACAGGAATGTGCAGGCAAGGCAAATGAGTGTTTAGTTTGCTTTAGGTGTATAATACCACACCTCATATTCAACCTGTGGGCATTCAGTTATATAGTTCTCTTTAAAAATGAGATCTAATGCCATCAAAATTGAATGATTTGTTAGTTGTGTGGGAGTTTTTGTTTTGTAGTTTGTTGGGGTATTTTTGTTTTGGATTTTTTTGTTTGTTTGTTTTTTTTTTTTAGTAAAAGAAAGCCACCAAAATCATTTTAGCACTCTTAGTTAGCAGATTTGCACGGGGAGGGTTGAGTACCCTGTCCTGTCTCTCTTATCTGGTAAATTAGCACTAATTAGTTTGTCAAGAAGTCTGAAAGGAAATTCCTAAATGCACCTAGGAGCAAGCCTATTGTTTTGATCCTATGACCAGCAGGAATAACTTGAAGATAAAACATGATATAATATTGCAGCGGGAGAAATGAGTAAGAGGAAATAGGAGGGGCTGCATAGTCAGGAAAATGATCAGTTTATAACATGACTTGTTACAGCAGATGTAATACTGTGTTCTCTTCTTTGTTCCTCAGACCTTTCCCTGGAAGGTAAGCAAGCATTTATTATAATGTGGGCAATAAAAGTTTTTTCGGTGGGTTTTAAATTTTTTTTTATTTAGTGAACCCTTAGACTTAACAGCTATAAAATACTTATTTCAAACTTCAGTTATTCAGAAAGTATGAACAGGGCTTCAGCCTGTTATGGCTCTGGTGTAAATCCTACAACAGATGATTAATTTCTCTTCTGCGTGGGAACTAGTGATTCCCGATTGCCCCAATTTCTAACTGTTGTTTGTTTTGTGATAGAAGACCTATAATCCAGCAGTGTGCCAGCTTGGAACTGAGTATATGTGAAGCTAAAGAATCTATCTAAAGAATAGATTTTGGGAGGGACTGCTTTGGACACTTCGTTGTTCAATGCTATGGTCCATTACCACCAGAGAAGTGCAAGGAGTTTGGGATCTCAGAATATTAAGGCATTGGTGTTTCTTTAAGGGCACTGAGGACATTTTCAAGCATCTTTTATGAATTCTGACATTTTGGCTGATTTACTTTTTCTCCCTGTTCTTATTTGTTTCTTTTTTTTTAACCATACTTTTTCTCTGGCTTTGTTTTGTATGTCAAGTGTTACGGAGTTTCCTTTTTCTCCTTATATAAGAGAGCTCCAACAGAGAAATTGGCAATCATTTTTTGTTTACCCCTTCTTTTTCTTCAGGATATCTCTTAATGGTTTGTAAACTTCTTGGAAGTAACACACTTTAGAAAGAGAAAAATGAGCAAACAAGGTTAAATGGAACTCATAATATGCGTATTAATTCTTATTTAAGATTTAGCTCTTAAAAGAAACCCCAAACCCAAATAACTGTTTTACAAATTTCTTTTCTGAATACCTTTTCACAAAAGATACCAAGAAGTTGTTGTGGCGGCCAAAAGAAATTGTGCTACCTGACTTTACTGCCTGTCTAGCAAAAACTTCATGAAGTGCCTGCTAAAACTGACCTAAAAAAGCACATTTCAGAACAAATGGTTTAAGTAACATTTTGGAGAACAGATTTTAATAGAAGTTGGAAACTGGGATATTTACAGATGTAAATGTCTATCAGTTATGAGAAACAGAATATGGCCCTGAAACTGAGGAATAATTCCTTGAGTGAAGTCCAAGTCATGAAGATGTGAATTATTGATTTTAAAGGGGTTGGTTGCTTGCTTTTTGTGTATTGAGGGTTATCTTTGCTCTTTTGGGAAATAATTGCAGAGGACAACAAAGTGAATGTAGATTCAGCATAGTTTGCCGCTTACACTCTGGTACAGCAAACCCAGACTTGAGTCATAAGGGTTAAACAGGTTGTTACTTGTTTCTTTTTGTGTGAAGATCCCTCTTACCCTGCCTGAAGTAAAAAAGGTGGAGAAGGAGAAAGGAATACAGTGACTGGGGGGTGGGTGGCTGTGCTTTGAGGAAGGGGGAGTAGGATTTGGAAGGATCTATTTCATTACAAGACACGATGTTTGGTCCAAAATGGCCAGTATCTTGTCTTGGAAGTCTATATTGACCTCTGGGCTTCTTGTTTTTTAATTAAAAACAGAACAAAAAGGGCCAAATCACTGTTACAGTAGGATAACCTGGCTTAGTATAGGCAGTATAATACAATATCTCAGCTGTGGAGGTAAAAGAGTCTGAAATCCTTGACGGAGTCTGGAATCTTTGACACCTCAAATATATCTCTGAATTACTGTCTCCTGGATCTTGCATGCTGCAGTTTAGGGACTGTGTCAAAATGTCAGCAGCTGCTTCCACATTTGTAGTGTTGACAATATGACCTTCAGGTTAAGAGATCTCTGCTGACGTGAGCTGTGCCCAGTATATGTTTGTTTTATGCTATTTAGAGCTTTTGTAGTTGCATACCTTCCAAACGACCATAAAGCAAATGAGAACATGAAACGACTGTCTTTTGCACTTGCAGGTGCTCTTCTGATACTTAAGCACTGATGCTTCCACTTTTTCATTGTGCCCTGGGGCGTAATACTTTGTAGTAAAGCACATGTGCAGCTTAAATGAGAAGAAGGTAGGAAAGGAGCAAATGTATTTCTTGGTAACACAGTCTTTGTACTAGTTAACATTTGTACCTGGAAGGGTGGGTTTGCAAATGGGGGAGTTTGCTGGGGAAGTGTTGTAAACAGGAGGGGGGATTTAGTCTTTTGACCTGTCTCAGCCCAGTGCTGGTAAGTGCAGATGAGCATAATGATGCTGTCTTGGGTCTTTTGACCAGGTTTTGCTTCTTGTATGCAGGCTATGTTCAGCTCAGTACAAAGTTGCAGTAACGTGAGTGTGCTGTCCACTTCTGTTAACCCTTTTTTTGGATACTTAATCAAGATGGGCATATCAGCTGGCACAAGATTCACACATAGTGGTATAGGTAATTACTGCATGGTGTGTGCTTCAAGGGCTTGTTACTCTTTGAGCTAAGTTTAGCTAAGTCACTTTCATTGGAGCCTATCACCTCTTTATATAAAATGATAGCTAGTGTGAATCAATTCTGAATATTAAGGCTATGTAAAGTAGGGGACTTCTCATTAACCAAGTTTAGTTGTAGCTTGGAAGGTCTCTAGTCTACTTTGTAACTGCACTGCAATCTGATGTTATTTTTGAGTTTTGTGATGAGTTTCTATGTTAGAACAGCTCCCCTTTCCACCCCCAATCTTGCAGGACTTGCACACATGGAGTGTGTGCAGCATTACTGTCAGAGACATATTTCCAGAGAGATGGGAATCAGGCCAAGCAGGAATTATTACAGGTTGTGGTAACCATGTCTATCAATGACTGCACTTTGCAGTTGTACAGTGTTTGCATTGTGTCAGTCTTTATCCTATGACAGACTTATTTGTCTTAAACCCCAGCCTGCAGCTTCCTGAATAGAAAAATACAGGTTCTGTCAGGACAGCTGCTTAATAAAGGCACATGTTGAAATACTCAGGAAGAGAAAACTGTTTCCTGGGAAAATTACAAATTGCTGAGAGGAAGGACATAGCATGCAGATGGTCTAGAAAGCCTTCAGGTTAAGATTCTTGGCCTTTTCCTGCTCAGTAGCCTGATCTTGTGAGTAGAGCAAGGCTGAGCACCTGGAAGTTTTATGCAGATATCATTGTATTGGCTGAAATAGTGCAGATAGCCAGGGTCAATCTCTTTGAAGTGTGGGAGTACTAACCCACTTGTAAGGACTCCTTGTCTCTACCTGCTTTCTGTCACAAGGGACTTGTAGCTACAGCATGTTGCACCAGAAATAAAGGGGAAAAAAAATTGGGCCTGTAGCAAGTGAGGAAACAAATTCTGGAGACAGCAGTAGTTATGTGCCTGCTCTAAGCCAGCAGTTAACATGCTGGCTTACACAGGAGAACTTTATTAGTTCTGCAAATTGTTTGTGCCTCTGAGAGATCGTGGTTTTTTTGTGAACAGTGGCCCTTTCTGCCAAGTTGAAGGACATCATATGTCTTATATGTGGCTACTGTATCTGTTACACAAGTGACAGCACAGCAACAGTAGACTTCTTTAATGTGTCTGATGTCAAATTTATTTTTATAAAGCAGTGTAATTCATTACTGGTGCCAGCCCAGATATTTGCTATGGCCACAGTCAACACTTGTGACACAGCTGTTGCTGCCATTGCGCAGTGAGCTCCCCAGCTGGAGTATAAGGTAAAATTCAAGCATGTTTTTCTTATTTTCAGTCAGAAATCTACACAGGACCACAAATACAGCTTTCTGTTGGTACTTGTGTTGTATAGTTGTTGGAATTAAGAATTTATGGTCAAACTGATGTTGTTTGAGGCTGTATCTTTTCTTTCTATAGATACCTTTCTGCTGCAGGTTTTTGTTTCTCCATTGATGTAGTTTTTGCTGACGTTTAGACTTTGTTTGAAAAGGTGGGACAATTCTCCTAGTTCCTTAAAATATACTTTTTTTATAGTCAAGTCAGAAATAAGAGCATATGTGTGGTTTAATGGCTCGATTATGGTCTTGATTTAAAAATGCTACCTAAAATGTGCCTTGATCTTATAGCTCTGAGAGGAGTTACAGATCAGATAGAGGGTAGTAGGAGGAGTACGGCGTATAACTGATACATGACTCCAAGTATGTTTGTCACAGCCAAATTGATTACTGTAACTGGGCAAGTCTAGTGTTTTTTTTTCTCAGACTTTGGTGCTTTTATATAAAACTAATCAGTAACTTGTTCTGTACTTTCTCTTTCCCGTTGTTGTTCACTGATGTGGTACAAATTAAGAAGGATTATCTGCTAAATGTCTCTTAAGAGAGCCAATATTATTGGACAGTGTGGGAATTTACGAAGTGTTGCCTTTCTCTGCTCTTGGGATTTTTCTCCCCTTTCTCCCTCATGAGAAACAGGAAAGAAAACATTTTTCTGATGAGGGTATTAGTGTCACATTGGCATTTTAGAGTAGTCGGATTAAATAGGTTGTTCTTGGAATTTGGAGTTCAATATTCAGTCTGTTGTTACTGTGGATACAGCAATTTGCTAAAGTAGCCACCTCTTCATGCTTTGCTGGTGGCTAAACGTGCCTTCCATGGGTCCACCTGCACACCTTATGTTAGACTGAACTCATGCCCACTGGCTGCTGGAACCTACCTACTTTTTTTGTTTTAGAGATGAAAGGTTAGAGGGGGCAGAGTGTGGACTGAAGGGAATGAAAGTCTCAGAAACCTCACCCCCACCCAAATACTGCTTTTTTTGGTCTCACCTTCACAGAGTTGCGTTCTTTTGGGCATGGAAAATCATAGACATTCTCTAAAACATCTGGGTTATAAATACCTGTTAGAGCCCAGTGCTGACTCTCTCTGAGCTTAAACATAGTTTCATATCCTGAGTTCCGTGCTCTTCTGCCTCCTTTTTTTTCATCTGTAAACCAGCTCATTTGAACACATTTGAAAGCAAGCTGGTAAAAACATTAATTTGTTAGTAAACCAAATGGACAGGAATTAAGATAGTCCATGCGTTTAGTGGGAGAAAGAATACCCAAACACCACCTCTGTAGTACAGTTAAATGCAGTTAAGCATTTTAGGTTTCTAACCCTGGATCCCTGAGATTTGCAGTTATTTTGTTGAGGAGCTTCATTTTATGGAATACTGCTAAACTGGAGTTTAATGAAAGGAGCATGGGGAAATCCTATGGAGACAGTGACTGTTGAACTGCTCGAAATGTAAGGATTTCAACTTTCTTTCTGTGCTGGTTCTTTAGTGAAATGCAAATTGAGTTCAGAATGAATGAATGTGTCCAACCCTTGAGGGTTTCTGTGCTTTGCCTGGATTGGGGGCCAGAGTCAGGAGTGGCTACATGAGTCTGTGCTGAGATCATTAGGCTGAGGACACCAGCTGTGCTATTATTAGGGGTTTTAAAGTCTATGGCAGATGTTCTTAGGCTCTCTTCCAGCCCCCACATATGGTGCAGTGGAATACATGGAAAAAGAAATTCTGACAAATTGTTTTCCTATTCAACAAACAGATTTTTAAACTTTTTTTCCCCTGTGTAGCTGGACAAGATATTTATGTTAACTTCAATGTATTAAAAACCAGTTTGAAGTATTTGAAACAAGAACAAAAACTGTATTCATATGAAAGTAAATAGAAGTACTTTCCTTGAAAAAGAGGACTTGAGGGGCTAGCCAGAACTCAAGTTTGGAAGTGCATGTGATTTGCTATTTAAGTATTTGTTTTCTGTTTTCTTTACCACCACTATTTAGACATGGCCTTTGTTGGATTACATTTTGTGTATATATATATAGTGCAAAGCTGTACCTGCAGAGATTTTGAGTGCTGGTGATGAGACACAAGAGAAGATGTAATATACATGGAGCAAAGAGGTATTAATAATGAAATTAAAGTCTCTGAACAGATGTACTGTTTATTATGTTATGGTGATACAGCACATAGCATGAAGAAAAGCATAGTTTTTTCTTTGTTTTTGTTGTCCTAAGAGTATATATGTGTCTTGTTTTGAATGTGTAATTTGTTTTCTCTCTGGAAGTTACTTAACCAGTTTACATACCCTCAAAGTATAAATCACAAGCTGCTCTGTGGAGTTCTGCTTTGCTCTGTGTTGTACAAAATGCAAAAGGGGGGTATCTGCCAGGAAGATGCAAGTCTGACTAAATGGCAGACCAAAAGTACATAAGGAGCTGAAGAATGCAAACTATTTATAATAGGTAACAATGTCTCTACATCTCATGTGTTATGGGTTTTTTAGCCATGGTAGTGTGTTGTTGCTAAGCAGAACAACAAACGTTTAAACAATTCCCTGTACATCATCCTTTCCTTTCTGTCATCAAAGTATGTGGTGTTTTTTGAATTAAACCAGCTGAGATGGTGCATGAGTTGCCCTGTGTTGAGCACAAAGACAAGAAAATGCACTTGAGAAGTTTATTATTTATTGCTTTTTGTGTCCATTTCTCAGCTTCCGAACTCTGAGGCAGCTCTCTCATACAGAGCTTTTTAGTATGATTAGAGAGAAAAGGACCCAAATTAAGCACTCTAACACGCAGTTCTTATTGAGGCTCTCATGCCTTTTGCATGCATTTTCTCTGTGCATGTTCTTTCTGGATGTTACAAGAACAGACCATACCTTTGGTCAGAAAACTGAGTACTCATTCTCTGCATTGTTTTATCTGGCACCAAGGAAACCATGTTGGTGACCTAAAGGTTTTTGGTTTTTTCCTTCTTAAGTCAGTGAACTGGGATTTTAATCAAATGCTCTGATGCACTTGTAGGTGCATATTGCTGATACAGGATACATCTCTAGATCTTGTCTGAATGTAATTTTTCCTTTTGATTTCCCTATACCCAAACTGTTAATCTTTCTGCCTTCTGGTAAGGGTGCTATTTTAAACCATTAGAGAGCCAGGTGGTTCTTGAGGCTGTTTCCACAATATGGTCTAAAAGAGCTAAGGGCATCCATGTACTGCACTGTGGGGAATGATGAGATGTGACCCCAGAGGTCTGTGGTGGTTGATGTGGATGAGGGCTGTGCTACAGCTTGTACCTGGTCACTTGAGAGTACTGCTCTGTGGCTGCACCCCGGGTAAGCAGGACTGTGTGCTGAAACTTGTGTGTTGGTAACTCAAGTTGGTAGCAGTGAGTAATCAATTGCTATTTGAGTAAGATTGTGACAGTCCACACAGTCACACAGCTCCTATGAAAAGAACAGTTTCTCCTGTGTTCCTGAGATTACAGTGTGGGACCCAGAGAAAATTTAAGAGGATTAGTCATGGCAGGTTGCATTAAGCCTGACTGCTTAATCAGAATTTTTTTTTCCTGAAGATTATTTTGTTGGGAAAATTGGGATCTTGATGAGCTCCAGAGGCTTGCTTTGAAGCCTGGAGCAAGTAAAGTCCTAATGTGCTAACATGACTGGTTAGAACTTGTTTTTCTCAGGTTAGAGGTGAACTGTCACATCTGCATGATGGGAGGAGACTGGGCTAAATGTGCTTGTGGTATTAAGCTTGCCTTCATAGGTGGCAGTCCTTGTTTAACTAGAATTGAGTATTTATATAGCTTCTTACAGTATCAACTACTTTCTAACTGAAAAATAATTGCTTGGATTAAAGTGGTTGAGTCTTGCACAGCCTTGTACTGAGAGTATTAAAGCTGGGTCAGCTCCCCCCTCTTTGCCCAGTTCTGAACTTTAGTAACCTGTTCAGTTCTCTGTGCACGAGGTGGGAGGACATGAGAAGGAAGGTTTGTTATAAACATGTTCCAGAAATGCATTTTCTCCACTAAGGAATGTGCTTAGAGGAAGCAGTTGTGCGTGTTAAATCTTAGCTTCCAGGGTGCCCTGCAACTCCAGCGATGCCATCAGTGATGTTGGTTCACATACCTCCTTTGGTAGAAAAGGCTTCCATGCAGTGGGTTTGAGCTGAACAGTTGACAGTTATATTTTAATTTCTCTGTAACTCTAGAATGCTTTAGACATGTAGTTTCTCATGTGGGTGTGTATCTTTGTGGGGAGATGGAGCAAAACTCGTCCTCTCACTGAACATATGTTCTAAGTCTCCTCTGTGAGAATGTACGAGAGCCTTCTAGTCAGTTTCACTCCTTCTTCAGCCTTAATCAGTATGTTGTATATAGTGTGGGAACTACCATGTTAGGGGTATGCGTGCGTTTGTGTTATGAAGGTTCATTTTGCTAATTGGCAGATAGATTAATGCGTACTCCTTGGGTGTATTGAAAATGGACTGTGGATTTGTTTACTTTGTAATTTATTTTTTAGATAGCCCTCCCTTCCCCAAGCTTGACATTTCTTTTTATTGCTGTTGTACAGTACTGAGCATGTTTCAGCTGCAAGTCAGCAGTAGGAAGAGAAATTTGTGTTCTGAAATGAGTGAAGCTCTGAAGAAGCAGATCTCCCACTCTCTCTCCCTTGTCCTAATTTAAAATTAGATCTGCTGGCCAAACAGGAAGGGGCTTCCATTTCTTGCTCATTTTCCAACTGTCAAGCAGAGCATGTAGTCATGCTGAACAAAGCAGGCAGCATTCCTGGATCCTTTTAATGATGTATTCAGAACTCCAGTGCCTCCCGATTTAATGAGTACAGTGAATGTATTCACAACTAACAAGAGCGTGCTCATTAAACAGCAGTAAGTTAACTGTCCTATTCTCTTGTAGCAATCCAGTTCATAATTAAATGGTGCCATATCTGAATACAACACTGGGCTGTCAAATGGAGAGGTTAGATGTTCTGTGGATACATGTGTTTAGATGGGGTTGTTGGAGTATAAGTAATTTAGCTTAGCTTGTCTCACTGATAAGGATACTTTTCTTGGTGGAGACTTTGTGTTTACAATTCCCAACCAACCAGAAAGTTTAAACTTAAGCAGTCAAAATGTTAATTTAAATTGTCTTTTAGCTGGTAGCTTTCAGTTTTATATTCTAGTCCATTGCAGTACTACTGTTGTGTAAATCTGAAGTGACACAGCTGTACTAAACTGGATTTACTAGACTGTAACTGAGAGTGGAATTGGACCTTTGGTTGACTTGACTGCTACATAAACTCAGTCTTAAAAATCCTGATGGTTAAGTGGTGACATGTGAGAAATGAAGAGATCAGGTTTAGTGTTTTGGGTTGGCAGATGCAAGCTGAACAAAGGTTAGGCTGCTTAGAGGCGTACAGGAGTTTGTTGGAATTGTCTTCAGTAATGTTAAGATAAAAGTAGGCAGCTGAGTTCTCATCTAAGTTATCTACTCCCTATAGCACACTTATCTTAATTTTTTGTAGAATTGTGGGTGAAAATGTAAGAATTGAATTCTTACATTTGCTTTTAATCTAATGTCTATTCTGAAATGTTTTGGTTTTAATAGTTACAGCCAGTATTAAATAATAGATTTGGAGGCAGAGGGAGTTTGAGCCTGAGGGAGGGGCAGCATATGCATGCTGTCTGCTTTTCTACTGGGAACCTCCTGACACTGTCTTGGGGTCTTTTAGCATAATCAGAATGACACCAAGCCAGTTCTGATATCAAACCAGCTGACAGTCTATTCAGTTTGTGCTGTCTGCCTTTCTTTAAACTGAATTCAGAAAAAGCCATACAGTGTTTCGTACCTGTTTGCCATCTGGAAAATGAGGCTCCCGCATGGATAGGGGCAGATGTACTGAATGTTTGATGCAGCCTTCTGCAGCTGCTGCCTGTTACCGCAGGCTGGCTGTACCTGGCTCTGATCTCTGCTCCTCGCCGGTGCCTGCAGGTGCCTGGCATGAGCTTCTGTGTAAGTCTATCAAATGGATGCTGAACTCTCTAATAATTCCTCTTTTCCCGAAGAGCCATTTTCATTCAGATACCCCGTAAGCATCATTGCTTGTCTTCTACTCTGCCATTTCACGCTAACACTGAATGGTAAGGTTCCTTTTAAATGTAAACTTCCTGCTTTGTTCACACTAGTATATGTTGTAAAACCTAGGCATGAATTGGTGTAATTCAAAGGAAGAAAATTTGCACACTTCAGAGTAAGAAAGAACCTGTTCTTTTTGTCTTTGAATAAGAAGAATGACCCACAGTGGTTGATTCAAACTGGAAACCAGTTGTTTACTTGGCACATCACATGGAGACATGCTTGCAGCTACTAGTGTCTTGTGTAGTGTGGGTGTATGGAGTGAGCACACTGTGTGTAGAGAAAGAGGACAGAGGCAGGGAGGAGAGCTCAGGATGTTTTTGCTTTGTTTTAATCCTCAGTACAACTTTCCCTGCTAGTTGTCTGGAACAGGTGAATTCAGCTGGTTGACTTTTTTGTGTAATTCATGGATGGAGGTGAGTTGGGTACTGCCATAGGCATACCATACAAAAATGAGGCAGGGAAGGATCTGTTGCTTTCTACTTCTGCCCCCAGGGTTTTTTTCTGTGTATATTGTGCAGGTTGGTAAAAGGCCTGTGTGTTTTTCTTCAGTTGTGTGTTTGGTGGGGGCTGTGAATGGTGGTTGTTTTGGTTTTTGGTTTTGGGGTGTAGGACTGCCAGGACAGAAAAGGAGTATTTGGGGAACAAATTGCTTTTGTTTTAGTCTGATTTCTGGGGTTGAATTGCTTTTAACTTACTTTGATACTAGACCACAAATGTGCATTAGATGAGGAACAAAGTGGAAACAGTTCCTGTGTTACTCAAGTCTATTTTTACAAGATCTTAAATATCTCTGAATTAGTTCAGGACTTTGTCTGGTTTTGGCTTAAATGTTTTTATATAAATTCTGAACTTTGTATTTGGCTATACAACTTTCTTATAGTAGCCGTATAAATCATTTTATACTTTTAATATTAAGGTAGTCTACTACTCTGCCCACTTGCTCAGGGAATAATCTGCTCTTTACAGACTATTCCTGGATATCTGAAAAGCTGAGACATATTCCAAATATTGTAGTTCTGAGTAGTAATTTATCCTGCCTACATACAGTGTTTTCAGAGAAGCTGCAGGGGGAGGATTTCGGACTGAACACATACTTGCTTGTGTGGGTATGAAAGGGCAGTGTAGGGGATATCCTTCTCCAGAAAAATGATCCACAGTTTTCTCTGGTTAATTAAACTTTCTTGGTTCGTTATTTCGGTTTGGATCTTAACACTCACTGGGCCCAATACCAGTTACTACAAAGGACAAACTTTTATTACCTTGCATTAGTAGAACAACACTAGTTATTAGCACAGGCAAGTGATTCCTTCCTCCAGTCTCTCTAGATTATTTTTAAAGACAATGACCTCTTCATTCCTTACCACCAAGCTAAGGTGGTAGTGAAAGTTATATTACAAACTAATAAAATAAAATAATTGAGAAACATTGAATTTAAATACATTGTAGGTAAAGGTAATCAAGAAATTTTGTGCTTTGCATGTAGGCTAATTATAAAGGTGGGGTTTTTTTTGGGTTGGGGTGTTTTTTCCCATAGCAAATGGACTATCAAAGAATAGATGTGCCAGACACTAGACTTAAATTACTTGAAATAGCTTTGCTGTACTATCACAAAGCAGAGAGTCTTGAGGATGTGCAGCGTGAGTAGATGGATGGTATGGGTCATGCCGCGCTGGATTGTTGCTGCTACATTGACACAATGTTTGATGGGTAGGCAGGAGACACTTGGTTAATGTCTTGAGGCTTTGGAGGTTGTATTGTGTCAGCAAGGTGGCCTCATAAAAATCTGTGTGTAAATAGCCTATATCTGTCTATATCTATACAAGATTTAGTTGCCAGTCAACTAGAGTTAAATCTTCATTTATCTCTTATCTTAGTAGTGGCACAATCTGCCGGAAGATAAATAACCTTACTGCCAGTTCATTCTTGATTATAGTGTCAGCAAATGTTCCTGCTGCTGAAGATACGTGGGCAAGACAGATGGGAATTACATGGACTCATTGGGAGACTTAAAAGGAAAGTGTTAGTTGAAAGATTCTTACTTCTCAGAAAAACTGTTTTGTAACTTAACTTAAAAAGTAACGAAAACAAAAAATAGATTTCCACAAGATACTTTATTACCTGCTTTGATTTTGGGGAAACATCTGTTGAAATCCCAACTTGTACAGAAAGGGTATGAACAGGAAATCTCTCTTAGTTCTGCATGTTGCTGAAAAGAAACACTTTTTTTTTTGCAATTCCAGCCTTTAAAAGAGTATTTTATTCCCTTCCCTGACCACCAAAAGTGCTGTATTTGCATATTGCTGCAGATGATTGTTCTGGGTTGTCTTTAACTGATTGCTGAAGCTTACTACTGTATTTCTTTCCTTCCTTTTTTTTCTTTCTTGCATTCTTTGGGAAGAAAAGATACTTCAGTTCTGTGTGAAAAATTTTTACTTGTTTTTACTTTAAATCTTGTTGCTTCACTGTGAGGCTCAAATTTAATTTCTTTTATTGCAGGTGTTTCAGTTTAGGCTTATGATGAAGTATAGAAATGCACATGGGAATAGAATTATATTTGCAAATGTAAATCACCTCATCAAATTCACCATTCACCATATGGTGAATTTCAGTCTGCTGTAATCATAGCCTGATGGTTGGAGCAGTTCTGCACTTAAGTATGTTAAGAATCAGGACTGTCGTGAAGCAGGAAAACAGTGGTGTGAAAAGGCACTGGGAATACCTGCGGCTTCACTGATAAAGTAAATGACAGGTTTTGTATCCTAAAGGCTGGATGCTATCCAGTCGTACAGTTATGCTCAGTTTGTAACTGAAGAGAAATCAGAGAATCAGAATGCTTTTGGTTGGAAGGCACTTCTAAAGGGATATTTTTGATTAGAGTTGTCAGCAGCTGAAAGCTTGATTCAATGGGAAGCAGTGTAATTAACCATTGATGTAGGCGTGAGCCTTTTGATTAATTACAATTGAACTTTTAAAAATCTATTCTATTGGACATGATCGGGGAGGTGACTTCTAATCAGCAAAATCAGATGAGAAATATTTAAAATTGTGTTATTTGTCCTTTTGTGTGAAGGAGCATCTGGATTGGAATACTTTTTTTACAAAGGGAGTTGCATTTCTTATCTACAAAGATTCAGAAGTTTATCCTTGGTGCGGGCTTGCCCCTGGAAAACAATGTTTGCACATCCATTGTTATGACACTTTATTTTCAGTTGGATCAGTCTGAGAACTGAGTGCTGCTTGGAGAAGAGGTGGCTGCAATGGCAAACTTGTCCTTAATGTGAGGGAACAGGAAGCCGGCTGAGAAGAACTGTTGTGACTTGTCTTGGAGGAGAAGTTAAGATAAAGGTGATTGGTCACAGTTTTCTTAAGGAATGATGAAATATTTCCAAATTCTTAACTCTCAGAAGTTTGTTGAGGTGGCAGGTCATACCCTACATAAAAATGCCATTTTGAGAAGGGCAGAGTTTGTGATTGGCTTTACTTTGAAGAGTAATTTCAGGAAAAAGGAGTTTAATTTGTTGGAGTACAAGTGTGATTGTCCGATGAACTTGTAGCTCTGTTCTCCCATGAGTGTTTCAAGACATGCAGAAAAAAGCCTTAGTCTTTTGAGATGCATGCAGTTTTAACGTATGGCTTTATTTTGCTGTGTAGATAAATCTTACTGCTTTTGTGAAGACTCTGGAAACACTTTGCGGAGCTTTCATGATGTTTAAAGGGAAAAGATTTGCTAACATCTGTTCTGTCCAGAGGATTTTTGTGTATGGTTGTCTATACTGCTTTGTGCTCAAACTAAAAATTTTGGACATGGTTAAGAATGTAGTTATTGCAATATGCATTTAAAAGATCAAGGTTTTAATGCAGCAGACTGAAAAGAGGAGTAGCCTAACCCGTTTGATTCAGTTTGATAGTTTGTGTCGCTGCTCTGCCAAGAGGGGGTGAGGAAACTTGTGCGTGAGCCAAAGTTACAATTGCATTCAAATGACCTTACAGCATCAAGAACTGTTCATGTTGGGGAAACACAAATAGAAGCGACACTTAAAGCAAGCCTGCTAGCCAAATGGTGAGATTCTGGTGGCAAAAAGGAGACCCAAGAAAGGAAGAATGCTATGCAGATGATCAGGAGCAAAAGGAGTTGAAAACCAGGTACAGCAGGGGCTGTTACAGAGCTGTAATCCCCTGATAGTGTTTGTCACTCTCAAAGCTGAGCTTTGACTCTAGTATGTATGTAGTGTGTGTGCAGAGGCATTGCTAGCCATGTTTTAAATTAACTCAGACAAAAGAAAGGAACATGGCAAACGCTGCTTTAGTACTTTTCATTTTCCCTTACTCAGCAGTTCAGTTGAATGCAGTTTTTTGGCTATTGCACTGCGTAACGCTGCACGGTGTCTTTCTCAAATACCGCTGAGCTGAGCTGCTGTTGTGTTCTCAGATGCAGCTTTAGGCTGGTGAGGCAGGGGTATAGACTTAAGCTTTGATGTTCAAAAGTAGGTTATTGACTGTACTGTGCTTCAGTGGGTCAAGGATCACTGTTTACTGTGGTTGCTTCCCTCCCTGCCTCCATGTCTAACATTAGTAAACTGGCATGTTGTTTACTGCAAGACTTTTTTGAGAATAAACGAGGAGGAATCTGAGATAGCTAATATTTTAAGGTTACAGATGAAACTGCTTTGGGCATCAGGTCTCTTAAGTTGTGGTACTGTTGTTAAACATGTGCTGTGTTGGAAACAGGCAGATTAGTGCAAGAGGAATTACTTGCACAGTTTTGCAGGCTTTCGGCTGCAAAGAAATTGCACTTACTTGAGGTACTGAAATTGTCCTATATTTGTAGGACAATTAATTTGTCACTGATTTCTCTTGGTGATCCTGGTGTTAATATTTATATAGTATGTGTATTAATCTTTGTATATGCTGATAGGTAATTTGGTAGCTCTTAGCTCATTTATTGAAGTATGCCATTAGTGATGCCTGTCTAACTGGTATCCTGGACTTCGTTCTGTTCAAATGAAAATTCTTACAATATAAGGAGCTTAGACATGAGTGTTTCCTTTGAAACATGAGGACTTGGACTAGGGCTGTTTTCATTTTATGAAGCTTGTTTTCTGAATGTGATTTGAATTTTTCTTACCTGTCTTTAAATTTAAAACCAGAGCTTTAAAACAGGAAAAAAAAAAAGGCAAAACAGTTCAAAATTATTCATGAATTGTGAGCAATATGAACTATTTTCTTTGTAGAACTTTTTTTTCATTTCAGTTTTTCATTTTAAATCCAGTGGCCCTGGAATATTAGATTACTGTTGGAGAGTTATGTTCTTGTATTCTGGTGGCTGGAAGGCAGGAAAGCTCTTTAGATTTTCCCCCTCAACTTGATCTTCATTGCTGTAATCAAACAAGAAGCAACTTTCTTATAATTTACTAGTTCTTTTTGCTACTGCACAACTTGGCTGTGTCTGAACTCTGTTAAGAGTATTATTATGCTTGCTGGATTTGTAAAAAAACTTCCAACTGCTTCTAATCAAGTCTAACTTAATTTTTTACATGTTCTTTGTTACAAAACCCATTTCAACTTAGAGCCGAAGTAGTTTAAAGGGCCCTTCTATCATTGGGAGCTTTTTAGCTTTGGAATAATGCCCTTAATAGCTGTTCCTTGCTCTGTAATTGACTGACTTGAAGAAAGCTGACATTTCTTAATGAAAAGCTTTGCATTTTAAACCTTTATAAAAATACTTCAGATGTGCACTACCTGCAATACCTAAAATCCTTAACACACTCAAAAATCTCAGTGCTACAATTGCTTTCAGACTATTGTAGGAGAGCAGAGGGAAGGAAATGAGATGTTTCTGTAGAGCTTTTAGCAGCTGTAACATGTCGTTGTAAAGTACAGGAGTGTAATTGTAGTTGGGCAGAGATGGAGTTCATATCAGGCAGAAAGAATACCCTTATTGTTGGTTCTTTTTACTCCCCCTTCTGTCCCCACTAGTTCAGGTAGGATTATATTGCAATAGAATTGCACTTAAATTTTAGTAGAAGCCCATGTCCTTAGGGATTAGCCAAAAAAAATCCAAAGTGTTCTTGAGTGAAATATACATCTGTTGGGTTCTTCTTGTTTATTTCTGTATGGCTCACTTTTTTTCCCTCTTGTAAATTCTCATTTCACCTCCAGATAAAGAAGTACAGACACACTGAATACAATGAATTTTTTTCTCTGTTTACCTAACTTACCCACGCTTCTTTCTGCTTTAAGATAAGTCTACGTCCAGTAAGGTGCTTGTATTCATCACAGGGTGGCTCAGAATTTGTCCCCACCGTTTTCTGTTTATCTCTAAAATGCAGAGGAACAGCTGCCTTGCACAGGTGTTGAGTAACTTTCAGTTCATATGGAGAAAGTATTTTTGAAGGAACGTCTTTAAAAGAAGTATTTTCAACAGACTTACTTCTCAAACCCTAAACCTCCTCCCACACCCCGCTTTGTGTATCCCAAGTGTTGGTGTTAAATGTATGCGTTGCTATGAAATGGAGTGCAGTCAAAATAGTTGTTTCTTTCTGGTCAGCTGTGTACTAGGAAGGAAAGTTGAACGCAGATGCAGTTTATGTCAAAGGTGCTGTAAGAAACAGGATGTCTGGTTCAGTGAGCAGTTTGGTTCTACACGTGTGAAGGGACCTTGGATGAAAGCAAACAGTAGGTATGTACTAAAACTTGCAGTCTGTACAGACTAGCAAGGAAATAGAATAACTTAAATGTTTAAACAGAACTGAAAGTATTTGGACTGATTTATGATACATTTACTAGCCTTCCTAACTAGGACTTGTAGTTGGAATTATTCTGAGACAATTCAAATATGAAGTTAGAGACTGAGGTGGATATGTGCCCTTTTAGAGCAGTACAGTTTGCCTTCAAGTCACCATTGAACGAGGCCATTACAGGAATTACTGGGAAAACCTGAGGATTAGAAGTGGTAGGAGTGTATTTCACCTTTTGGGTTCCATGTTGTTAGATTTTTAAGTACTGAAATTATTTTCTTATCAACTGTGATACTTTTGCCTTTCATCTTACCTCACTCTGAAATCTTTTTTCTCTAAAGGAGATGAAATGTGCTTCCTGATGTAATGTGACTTCACATATACACAGTTTCATCAGAGAACTGGAACTGAAGGTGAAAAATGTAGCTGACAAAGAAACTTTGAACAGAGGAGATGCAGAAAGAATAGCTGCCTAGATAGGCTCTAAAAATCATGTGAACTTTAAGCCACTCAAGTGCTTAATTTAGTGGAAGACTGGCCTGAGTGGCTTAATATAGACAGCTCAAATATCATGTGGAAACTCTAATATAGACATGTATTGGTATAAGAGACCTTGAGCTTATTTTTATTTGTTCCTGGTCAGATTGTTTGCTTCCCTCCCTTAACCTCACTCTTTATTCTCAGAAAATGCAGTAAAATGGCAGCTGTTACTGCACAACTACACCTGGCTGTACCAGGGAGAGTGGAGGAAAATTGGCCTTTTGTACTGGCACTTGTTTTGATTTGGTCAGTTTTCAGTGGAGTCTTCAGTGGAGTCTTTGGTGCTGCTCCTTTTAACTTTGACTGGGAATGTGAAATGAATAGTGATTCTGTTCAGGATACCCTTCTGCTTGCTGAGTAGCATTGGTGACTTCTGAAAGATGCAAGGTCACTGGGATTTCTACTTTTTCCTTTCTTTCTTTTTTCTTTTTTCTTTTTTTTTTTTCTTTCTCCTTTCGTCTTAGAACTAGTTTATTTTTATGTCTCCCAGTGCTGTTGCTTCAGATTATAGCAATTACATCAACAGAGCACTAATTTTTCACTCTGTTCAGAAAACTCTCTGTTTCTTGCCTGGTCATTAACAAAACATCAGTAGGAAGGTCACAGTGTAACTGATGTGACTTGCCCTCTGATGGAAGTGTCATGGGAAAAACAAATGGATGGGTGGATTTCCTCTGTGTTTACAGTAGCCATGGAAAGTTGTGCTTTGTTAAAATCTCCATCAGGCTTAGGAAAAAAAGCTGCCCACATTTTTAAATCCTTACTTTAAAAAAAAGATTAGGTTTTCAAGTATCACTTCAGCTCTTACCAGAAATTTATTTGGGTCTGGAAGCAGCTGGGGATTTTTAATGTACACGAAAAAATGTATCTGGAGTAGGTGGTGTTGATACCACTCAGAGGCTTCCTCAGATTACAGCCCTTAATGCAATCACCATTTATGACATGTAATTGTACTTATGGATCTGTAATTTCATAACTGGAGAGTTTAGTTTGAGAAGTAATGTTACAAAAGCAAGGGTGTTGTCCTCCATGTGAACAGCTGAAATACCTCAACATGCTGACAAGACCAGAGTAAGTAGGACACCTTCATGTTCAAAAACTTTTTAAACTGATGGTGAATGTTCTGCTACTTAAGTTCTCAGTGAACAAAGTTAACGTCTAGAACCGTACAGAATAAGATGAGGAATAAGAGTCAGACCAAGGCTTTTGGTGATTGGTTGCAGAGTTTTTGCTGTAATGACACAAGAACCATGTTGTTCATCCTTTTAAAATAAGTCACAGTATTCTTCTCTGGTAGCACTGAGTGGTGGAAGTTGCAGAAGTTTGTGGTCCACATGGGAAGGACATTTTTGCGTCTGAAGTCTCTTAAGTCTTGCTCACTTTTTCTGTGTCTGAGAGATGGCAAATTGCTTTTGAATTAAAAAATCACAAATACAGATTTTCTAAGATGAACAAGTGACTGGGTATTTTTGGTGTTGAAGTACTCTTTCCATTTCATAAAGTGCTATCAAAATTATTCTTCTTTCTTGAGGCTTGATGGCAATGTGCATCACATACTTTTTGGACACTAACTGGTCTTTGATTCTGTAGCTCAGGGCTTTGGGTAATAAAGGATTTCATGTGCATTTTTCTGTAGTGATCACAGTATGCAGTGAAGCAGAAAAGCCCACAATACAGGTGTCCATACAGAAATAACCTGGGCAGGTCTTTTAATCTCCTGTCTGTTTTATTACTGTTTCATAGCAAGACAAATAACTTGGAATGTCAAGAGCATTGCACTTGCTTACAAAATGTTACTTATATTATTACATGTTGCTTCTGAAGACTTCCACAGAAACAATCGTGGAAGACTGCTGAATTGCAAAGCAATATATATTTAAGTGCATTAAATTCAAATTATCAATGTGATTCTAACATATTTAGATTTTACAGTCAGTATTGCTTATAATGCAAAAACCTCAGCTTTCTGAGATTGCCTGTAAAACAACTGTCACCTGGGGAAAAAAATGTATGTTCTGTCTGTGATGGTCATGGATGGGTATGCAGTAAGGGCTTCCCTACCTCAGCAGCCATTCTTTAGTCTGCCTTTTCAGTCTCTCTTGTCATCAGACTGAGCTGTGGGGCTGTTACTAAGTTTGCAGAAATGTTTTCTGCTGATAATGTGCATGTCTTCTAGGTGAGGAGTTATTTTTAGCAGTCTGGTGAGACTCTTAGAGTCACTGAGGGACAGAGCCCTGGCAGAGAGCTGGAAAAGGGAGCTGCCTGCCAATGGATTGGAATGAGAGCAGGGGAAATGGTACTTCTCACTCCCATCCATCTTTTTCTATTTTTCACTACATTGTTCTTTCCTGGTAACTTGCAAAGAAAAGGCACATTTCTCAGGTTTGTAAAATTGGGTTTGGCTGGGAATAATCTTTGTATTACTGAGGCAAAATTGGTAGAATTTTAGGGATAGTAGCATGAGTGGAAACTTCCATTTTCACTATGATGATGTTCAAGGGTTGCCTGCATCTCAGCAGACACGTTTTGACTAGAGTGAATCTGAGAAGTGCTGCTGTTCACTCTGCAGTAGTGGAAAGGCTTGAGACAGTTTGTATGAAGTCAGAGTTATATTAATCTGTTCACTGCATTTGCTAATATACCAGACCTTTTCTTGACTGTGCAGTAACCAAGAAAAGTTGATGCAGACAACAGTGCCACTGAAAAAGCAAATTGTTTTACATTGTGGAACCTTTAATTTGACCATAATACTCAGCTACAAGCAGCTTTTTAATGTTTAAAATTTGGTAAAACTCCCGTGAGGCTCAATTTGACCTATTTTATTCCTAGAACTATTATGTAAAAAGATTGCTGAGGTAGAAAAATAGCAGAAAGCACAAGAGGGCCCACCAGTTTACATGCTTATGTGCCGAAAACTGCTGTTTTTTCCAGATGGCAGAATAGCTAGTGGGACTCACCTAAGTGAATTGCTGTACTTTTCCTCTCTTCCAGCTTTTTCTTACTTTTAATGTGTGTTTTGTTTTAGTGCTGTAATCAGAGGTCATCCCCAGTCTTTCACTCACCATATGCATGGCTGAATGAATGCATTTTTCTTTCACGTTTATCTTTGCAAAGAAAATCTGTGGGTGGAGAATTTAAAATGGGATTCAGAGTGGTTTGAGACTTCTGTAAATGACATACCTGGGAATGCTGCCACATAGCAGAAACATTTCAGTGATGTGTATTTCGTTGCTGTAGGACACTAAAGATGAAGTAAGGTAGGCTGTGTCAGTTGCTACTGACAATGTTCATAAAGTAACACTCCATGCAACAGAAGGTTTGCAGGCATGCTGAAGTGAAAGCTCATCCTTCTTTATTACTATTTAGGGTTAAGTTTAATATGTTTCACCATACTGTCTCTTTATACTGGAGTAGTGTCATTTATCTGATATGAAAAAACTTGTCCCTTTCTTACTTGAAAGTAACTTTGAAGATATTTGTCTGTCTTTCCTCGGACCAGTCAGGATAGGTTCATGCTGAATGTCATCTCTCTTTGTTTTGACTGGTAGGCATTGGTCCTGCTCACAGTGTTGTGTGATGGCCAACTTCTGTGCTACATGTGCAGTTGTGTGGTGGATTTTTTGAGGCTTCATCCAGCGGTGCAATATAGTGTCTGTATTGTCTGTATAGGATGTTTGTAGGAAAATTTTGCATAAAGTACTTCAGTTTTGTTGAGTTGGGTGTTTTCTGCCCTCTGGCAGGTAGAACAGGTGATGTACTCTGGATAATCTGCAAACTTACTTAGCTGAAGTTCAGTTTTATTTTTACAGCTGGTTGTAATTTGTCTGAAGAGCACAGGCCGTAGTGGATAAAACCTGGTGGCAGTGGTGGTGTCTCTTGTCTTGCTGCAAAGGGAATTGGTGATGAATGCAAACTGTACTATGACAGCTAAACATGAAATATTTGGTTTTAAAGACTTGATGGCATGTGTGTCTCTGCGGAGCCTGATGACTGTGCTGAATAACATAAAAATGGTGTGGTCAGTCACCTCTCTAGTTGCTTTTAACTTTGTGCTGTGAATGTCCTGGCAGCACTGTGCAGCTGTATTACCTGCACGCATGTTTGGACCAAGGGTAGAAGATGCTCAAGTTCCCTTCCTGCTTTCATCTGTAGGAATGTACACTGCCACTGTGCACTAATGCACATTCTGCATTATTTTGACCTGGTTTGTAAATAAATGTATAAATTCAAGGAGCTGAGCAGAAAGATTCATATATCTTCAATGACCGAGTTTTGTGACTGCAAAAACAAGCTTCTTACTGACTGAGAATAAACTTGTACAAGGGGAAAGAGGAAAAATCTGTCAGAATTCAGAAACCTGCACTTAAACACCCTCTAGTAAGTCACAAATGCACTGCAGCAGCAAGAAAATAGTAGTCTTTGTTCTAGCTGTATGTTTGAGGTTTATGTGGTTTCTTAATTGCACTATAAATTGATATCTCTATATAGGGCCCCTTGAAAATGAACAGCCTTGTTCTTCAGTGCATTCAGGTCTGAACACAATGTAAAGATTGAGGAAGAATGGAAATCTGTGAAATGGCACTATTATGCAAAAGTTTTTTG
The DNA here is from genome assembly GCA_013398015.1 of Oreocharis arfaki. NCBI lineage: Eukaryota > Metazoa > Chordata > Aves > Passeriformes > Paramythiidae > Oreocharis > Oreocharis arfaki. Next base: position 219,297 of record VZRR01012417.1, read on the forward strand.
AGAACTTGCAGAAAGAAAAAAAGCCCAACCAAAAAACCCAGAGCGTACTGCCAGTTGATAAGTGATTTGTTGTCCGTGTCTGGACTTGTTTTACATTGTTCTTTCCTAACTTACTGTCGATTTAGCATAAATTGTCAGAAATCAGTGGCAGCTGTAAAACACCCTTCTATTCCATATCAACATGGCTGTATGAGCACTTACTTCGCAGTAGGATTCTGTGGGAGACCATATGGGTGTAAGCTGTGGTGTTTGCTTGGAGTTCTGGCAGAACCGGTCTCTTATCTGACCCGTCTGGCATACTGTGCAAAGTGATCTTAGCCTAGAAAGTTGTGGATCCAAGTCAAGCTGCTGACCTTTTCCTCCTGCTTATTAATAAACCTTCATGTTTCTTCTGCAGTCAGTGTATAGAGCGAGGCCGGGGAAGAGCATTTCAGCACTGTCTCATCCTGCCGAGAAGGTGGCAGCGTGCCTTTCTCGGGTTGCACAGAGATACTTGGGGCTGCAGTCAGGGGCTGTGCAGGCAGCTAGTGTGGGTGTCGGTGCCTGTGGAGCCTGCACTGAGCAGCAGCTTTGAAGAAAGGGCACAAGTGGTGGAACTGCAAACCTACCACAAAAATCTGTTAAAAGAGGGAGAGGTCAAGGAAGGTTCTGGTGCTGCTTGTTGCTGCCAACACATTCACCCCAGAGAGGCTGTGCTAGACGTACTCCTGCTTGAAAGCTGGCTACCTTTCTAAACTACAGGACAGTGGCTTATTTTGGCCTTGACCTGTCAGTTGCTGGTGTTGGTGATGATGGAAGTTTACAAGGGAATTACTGCTAGGCTTGAGTCACGGGAAACTTATCTGTGCTCCCTGCTTTGGCCATGGAGATTCCAACCTAATGATGGGTATCGATAGGGTATTTTTATTCAATAATGTAAATGAGGTATATGCATTCTGTTTTTCTTCCTTTTCTGTTTCCATGGTGAGGGACAGGTATGTGAAAAGTGAGTCACAGGACCTTACAGAGACATGAAAGTGCACAAAAGAGAAATGTAAAATTGTAAAGAGAAGGTTTTAAAGTGATGGCAGAATGTTTCACTGGGAAGGACAGAAAATGATTCTTGGTGGAAATTGAGGGTCTTGCTGAACCCTGCATTTGGTAGAGGTGAATAAATAGTGTATTTCTAAAATACGCATCTGGATCCAGAACAGCAAGGGATGTAAGGGTGGTCTAGTGTAGCCACATCTCTGCTGTGTGCTAGGAACAGCTACAATATTTAATTCCATGTATCCTGGTAGAGGAAATACTGCTGTTTTCACTTTAGAATACAGTCTCGTGTTTTGCTTGAACCACCTGCATGAACTGTCTAGACTGCAAAAATTTGTCAAACAGAGCTGAAACTGTTATTTGTATGAGCCAAGTGATAGCTTGGAGATCTTTGTCATTATTTGGCATACTTTTTGATGTTATTTCAGCATTTCTTACTGAAAATTCTGTTAGACCCCAAACCCCCAGGCAGATAGAGTATATTATTTCACCCTGCTTATGCTTAAATGTAAATCAAAAGCTTTTCTACATGAACTGTAAAACAAGATAAGTAGATTGACTTTGTGTCAGGGAAGTCAGTGGCTACGTAGAATATAAAAGTATTTTTCTAAAATTTCTTTCTTTTAATTATGTGATACGCAGTCCTTTCTACACAAGTTCATTTTTTCCTTCTGCCAAATTGAGTTGCAAGGAATGGCTCTCCAGACCTTCTTCAATAGCAAGGAGAGCTTCATATCCTCTCTTGACAGTAAAAGAGATAATGATAAAGCTTTGAGGTCTGCTGTAAGAACATATTGGGCAGAGAACTGAAAATTAATGAAGGTTTAAATAATGAAATTGAGGGAGTGCTGTCTCCAGGCACTTTAAAATGTTACTGGCTTCAGCTGTCAAATCTTGGCTTCTTTTTAACTTTTTTAGCTCAAATAAGAGTTTATATATCAAATGAGCAATCTACACAGGGAATTTAAGAGCAGGTGGAGAGATTGGTTCCTTTCAGGAAATCCTGTGTTTATATTAAGGATTGTACTTGTAGGCCTTGCTTTCCATTTTACCTCTTGCTCTTGGAGTTTTCCACAAGTCCCTTGACAGAAGCTTGCTTCTTCATGCACAAACTGAAAAAATGACAGTCTTTAAAATAGTCAGACTATTACTTCGGTTTAGTGATACTTTCCTTTGGTCTTAAAATGTATCATCCTCTTCAAATGTAACCGTGGGTTCTTAAAATCCAGAGGATGTTCCAGTCTTATTACTGTTATTTTGGGAAAACTGAGTATTGAGAATGATAACTTTCCTTGTGCTAGAGTATGTATGAGTCAAGGGAAATGAATTCTAATTGTGGTTCTGAGGCTGATAGGACCATTGCTCTGCCAAGTTAGGTCATGAAAAAACATTTTGAAGGAAGGCGCCTCTAAGCATCATAATATACTTGTTTTGAGAGAGGATTTCTTTTAAACTGCAGATGAGCAACATTAGTGATTTTTTTAAAAAATATTTTTCAACTGAATAAAGAAGTGCTTCAAATGTTGAGTTTACCAACCTTGTAAAGCTAAATGTTGTTCTCTGCACTTTTACAGTTAGCATGTGTCTGATATTTTACTGAATTAGTTCAATTCCTTTTATTGCCCAAGAAAGGGCTGTTTTTGATACTGTAGTGAAAAGTTCCGCTTTCAGGGAAATTTCAGTCTTCCAATTAAGTTTTAAAGCACACAAAGAATAAAATCTTTAACATATAGGAAGAAGGCTTATCTAAGAACTGTTTTCCTCATGGAAAACTGGCTGGGTTGCTTGCCTGAGGCTGTTGGTAGACTGTGAATGCTTTCTGACCGAGTGCTAAGATACAAATAAGTCATAGGGAACGCTGATAAGTGGGGAACTGAATTGGCTGATGGTAGAGCAGGTCAACTTGTCTAGTCCACTTACAGTAGTTTTTGGTCTCAAAATACAAGCAGGAGCTGCCAGGAGGCAGTTTGGTCAAGTGCTTTCTTACTGCCTGGCCATGAATCTGGTAAGTGAGGTTCAGTGTCTAGGACTATCTGTTTCTCATTTTGGAGAATATTCTCATGCATACAGGAATTTATCTGAGGACATCTTCAGAAAGTGCTGTGTCTCATGGTTATCACAAGTATTTTCCAAAGTCAGTTTACAAATGGTCTGGAACCCTTTGATCCATCTGCGCTGAGTGAATCTTAGCTTTTATTTTTGTGGTTCTTTGGGGAAAGCCACAATGCTGGATTTCAACTTCATTCTGTGTCTAAGTAAGATAGTCTGCAAATGAATCAAAAACTGAGCGTGTATTGCATTTAATTTGCATTTGTACCCCCTAGCTTATGCTCTTGTGTAGTTCCCTCCTGTTAGGAGACTTTTTCTTTTTTTCTGTTTAGTTTTGTTTGGGGTTGGTGTATGTGTGTGTGTGCACCTGTAAAGACTGTATCACAGCTTTGCTCTGGCCATGTTCATGTTAATGCCCCTTGAATTCTAAAAAACTCTGTTTTAAAATCTTCACTTGTGTGACTTTGACTTTAATGGCACTAAGCCATGGATAATTGGCTCAGTTTCCTAAAATTCCACAGCCTGTTGTTAAGATAAACATTTCTAGGTTCCCAAGAACACAGACACATGTATATGGTAATATACTGATTATACAGAGTGACCTTTAAACAGCAAATTCTTATTTTCCTATTTTGTTCTTGATGTTTATACACAAGCATCAGAAGCAGAAAAATGACTTGACAGAATAATTGTGCCAGTTTTTAAACTACATTGTAGCCTTTTGAGAAGGGCTGTGAAATGGCTTTGTTTTGCTGTAGCCCCTAGGGGAGCTAGAGGGAAGCAGCCCTGCACTGGAATGGTGTGTGTTGAGATGCACACTCATTAGTCAGGGGCACATGTCTCAGTTGCTGGGAAGGCCATGTGACTGAGGCTTTGGTATAAGGCCCTGGACTGTTGGTTGTTTAGGAATTTGTGGTCTTGCTATGGCATTCTTCAAAACTGGTACCTAAAGTGGCTTGTAAGGTTCAGCTATCAACAAGTGTTGGACATCTGGTGTTCTCCGGACTGAAAAGGGCTGTGATCTGCATTCCCCCCGGCCCAAAGCTTTAGCATGGGGCTGTAATTATAGAGCTCACCACAGAGCTGTGTTCAGTTCACTCATGTCCTCTCAAACATAACAGTGTGTGGTTGAAAGCATTGCTCCCATACACACCTAATCAGAGATGGCAAAAGGAAATGGATCTGAGGCCCAGGGATATTAACAGCCAGTTAAGAAATTGTGGGATAGGTTTTGGGAAGCTCTGTGCACGTTCAGGGTTGTAAGGCAACCTTGACAAATGATGGAGGCCCTCACTGGATTGTGCCAGTTGCTCGAGCACGTGGGGAGGCTTGCTGCCAGGGAGTGAGGGCCAGCGATGCTAGTGAGCCAAAGCAGATCGACTTAGCATCTTACTCACAGCAGGAATTGGTGGTCTGACTGTCCTTGGAGGTAAGCTTTCCAATAGTTGTCTTTGAAATTGCTTCTAGCAGAAGAGGATATTTAAATTTCTTAATTTTTGAAAAAAATTAAAAATAGGTCATTCTTACTCAACAGATGGGGTTTTGTTTTGTTTTGTTTGTTGGTCTTCTTTTTAAATCATCTTTTTATAAAATTATTCAGCTTAGTTCAAAGCAATAAACTCAGTCTGAAAATAAGTGGATTGGGACACAGGAGTTATGGTGTGTGGGTTTTGAGTTTTTTGAGTTTTGTGTTTGGTTTGTTGTGGGGTTTTTTTAGGGCAGTTTGCAAAGAATGTCGTTCCTGTTATTGCTGCTCTCACTGACTGTGTGCAATAAGAAACAGTAAAGAAAAGCAGCAGTCTTGTTTTATATGATATTTTGTGCAAATATTTTCAGAAGGTCAGCTATTAAAATTTGAAATAATGACACTTTTTTCCAATCCTGTAAATTGGTATTTTTTAAAATTTAAATTGTACCAACTCCACGTAGACTCTTAGAAGTCATTGAGGAGGGTGAGAAATTAAAAATTCCTCCTGTAATTGGAGAAGAACAATAGTAATGAAAAACAAGATTAAAATTGCCCTGTCTCTCCCAGGTTTTAAACCATGATAAATATTTGGTTTGAGCCAGTCTGTTCTTTGTTTAGAGTTACTTGACTAAAACTCTTGGCCCTAACTTGCTGGCAATTAGGTCTATTGTATTTTTGATTAAACAGTAGTAGTGGTGGTGGGAAACCAGCATACTAGCATGGTCTTTTGGCTGTCTTCCCTTGCTCTTTAGTGTTGCCCTGAGGAACAAAGTATGGCTGGGCTGGCTCATCAGGGGTTTAGCTTGGAATGGGAACAGATTTTAATTTGAATATCTTTACCTACTGCCTGCTGTCATACACCCAGCCACTATTCAGTGAGCTCTTGGGGGGTTTTGTTTTGCTTCCCCTGTACAAATAGCTAGTTCATGTGTGTGTAGTGCATTTGTGACTCTCTGCTCTTGTTCTGGACAAGTGCTCTCACTGCTCCTTCCTGGATAGGAAGTGAGCTCAGGACTCAAGAGCAGAGACAGCGGTGTTACCTCAGCTGCTGCAGCTCGGAGGACTTGTGGTAATCAACAGCTCTCCCCAGCTAGCAGAAGAGCTGTACCCAAAACTCTCTTTTGAAAGCCTTTGAGGTTTATGGAGAAGTAAAGGAGTGGGGAGTTCCTTTCTTTTGTGGCGTATAAATAAAGAGATCTTTTCGTATTTCTGTTATCACTGTTCTCACCCCTGTTATTTGAGGACCTGGTTTGCTGCTGGTGTACTCATTTTCCCTGTACCTGAGCTCTTTGATACCTGCCTTTATTTAGTGGTACAAGGAGAGATGCTGGTAGACATGGTGTTTATGTGCCAAAGCCGATGCTCTTGAGTCTAACTTGTGTATTCACTGTGTTTGAGGCTGGAGTCAATACATTCTAAATATAGCCGCCTAATCCAAAAAGATTTGGTGGTTTTTTGTTTTGTTTTGCTTTTTCAAAGTCATAAGATCTTATTCTTATCTTCAGCAAGTATTGGTCCATGCCTTTTGCACCCACCTCATATCGGTCTACCTTGGTGAGCATCTGGCACATGCATGGGTGTGAAAAGAAAGTACGTGTTTGCAGTGTTTATACTTTGCACTGCCACATCTCTGAGCTTTGTTTTCTTTCTTCATGAATTCCTTGTTTGCCTACACATGCGGTTGTCATACATGCTGCACTTGCAGTGGTGGTCAAACAGCTCTCCCTTTCCAAGGCGGGTACACAGCTGAAGATCTGCCAGCCAGGGGCACGAGGTGTTGCAGGAAAGGGAACGCACTACTTAACATTTTTGCCTTTTTTTTGTTTGCTGAGAGAGGGGGGTGGTGGGGAGGGCATGGTTTTTGGCCTATATTTAATAAAAGGAGAGGGAGCTGTAAAAAGCTCCCAGTGTAATGTGAGCCTTACATGAGGAAGAACTATTTATAGATCCCTGCAATATTTGCCTGAAGGAACTTGAGAGCAGAGCAGGGCAGTGTTACATAAAGCTGGGTGAGAGCACACTTGTGCCCTCACAGCTGCGAAGGTCAAACCCAGGGCTTGTCTTACAGTAGGCTTCCACTGTCCCTTGCCCTGAGGGGAGAAGGGACTGATGGCTCCTTCTGAAGGCCAGATCCTAGTGGTGAGAAAGTTTGGTTTGTGGAGAGCAGTGGTGTGGTTTTCTTTTAAGAGGCTTGTTATTTTTGATGTTTTGATTTCATCGCTTTTTGAGAAAACATGACTGTCTTGATTGATGACTTAATGGTCAAATAAAGGCAAACAAGGTCACGGCAGCAGCTTTGGGGACCTTGAGAGTGAGATTTCAAGCTGTTCTTGGTTGTCTTATGGTTTAAGCAGCTTTTTGGTTATTGCTGCTGCTATTCTGGCTTTTGTTCTCTAGTGGTGACTTTTTAAATTCTAAATAACATTACCATGCCACTGGCAGTTAACCAGGTATTGTTCTGGTTTTGGATGCCTTCATCAGCTTAATACTTGTTTGTTATGAGGCTCTATAAAAGTGATTTTAGAAACCCTTCAGATCTTTAGCTTGAAAACATTTTTTTTTTATGGTTTCATAGCCAGGAGAGCCTCTCTTAGGTAGGCATATACCTGCTAAGATCCTTCATAGCATGTGGCATTAGCGCTGGGTGTTGATACTTTTCTGAAAGATTGCATTTGGCTAGGTCAAAGCGTTCCTAACCCTACTGTGAAGGAGAGAAAATTCCAAAACCAACAAAAAGCATGGAATATGATCTGAATGTACTATAAAGCTAGGAAACTTAGGCAAGATGTTTGATTAAAAGGGCCTTGAATGGCTTTAAAATTTTGAGTAAGGATGTAGTCTGGAGTTATCCAAGATGTTTGTCCCTTTAGTTTTTACTGTAAAATTACTAGATCTCTTCTAACATGAGAAATGCAGAATTGTGTGAAGTGTTTGAAGGTAAATAAACTTCTTCTCACATTCTGTCACTTGTCTATGACACTTAGACTCTTTATGTGCCTTGAGTTAGAGGTTTTAACTAAGCAGTCAGCATTTTGCATGTTTAAAAGGCAGCTTCTGAGCAGAAGCTAAACCTGTTGGTTTATAAGAGAGTATATACTACAGCACATAATTAGAACAACTAAATTATTAAGTAAATTATTTGGGATCATATTCAGCCTTTATCTTAGTATTAAACAGTGAGTGTTTATGTGTGTGTGTGTGTAAAAACCGGACCTTTTGCAAATGGTTGTTTCTTCAAGGTCTGACAAAGTGTGTTTAAATGGAAGAAGGCATTTTGACTGGCTTTTGAACCCACCCACTTTAGTGAAGAAACTGTTTTTAAATTAAAAAAGGCGAACTTTTATAGATTCAAAATGCGCATTATGAAAGAAATAAAGAGTTGAATACTTAAAACAAGTCTAAGTTGCTTCAGTCAATTGTTTTCCCAAACAACAAGGGTAGGTGAGCATGTTTATCTTCCTACAGATGAGACAGACATATGAAGTAGCTTTGATTTGCTTCAGTGTCTACATGGAGCATTTTGCATCTGAAGAAGTTTTTTTTTGGTGAGGGGTAAATAAGAACCTTGAGGCTTCTTTTTAAACAACTTAGTAAAACTTACCAGACTTAGAGTAAGACAGAGGTGTTTAGTAGATTTATAACGTGATGCACAAAACAAGGAAGAATATTTCTGGTGGGACTCCTTCAAGTACTTAAAAGTGTGGAATTTGCACGTTCTAAGACCTTCTGATGTGTTTAAGCAGCAGTTAGTACTTAGTAAATGAGAATTAGTGAATTAGTAACTGAGAATACAGGATCAGGGCTCTGAAGCTCCAGGTGGATGTGAAGAGCAGAAAGCTCTCTCAATCCCTTGATACCTTGTGGTTCTGTCGAAATTAGCAAATACTTGGGTCAGTAGGGGTGAGTGACTAGATCAAAACACTGAAGCTTCTTAAATCTTCATTAGTGATGTGAGGGGGTTACTTTAGATTAGATTTAGCTTGTCACCTTGAGCTTAATGTCCCCACTTACGTGTGCAGTTTGAAGCTTCTTGAAGGAGAAAATTTAATAGGTACACACCAGATGACTTGTCAGTGATGTAGCCCATGGGGCTACCTGAAGTTTCATGTCCATGTTAGACAGCAAGTAGCATCTGAAGTGCATCTTGGAACAGAGTTTTCAGATTCTTACTCAAAAAGGAATTGATGGTTCGTATGCACCAGAACTGTTCTGCAAAACCAGCCAGCTCACAGTAAATGGTTTTGCTTCTGCTCTAAACCAAACAGCGTAGTTAAATTATGTATGAGAGTATGCATAGCAAAAGGATGACCTGGAAGATTTTAGTCAGATATTCTAGAAAGATATTTTCCCCTCTGTTAAGGAAGTATTTCTTTAAATTGGCAGATGTTCACAGTGTCCTAGTTGCCATTTTAGACTATTGAATGAAAGTAGTATTTAAATCACAAAATCTGAGCTGTATAACTAAAAATGGTTCAAAGCTTAATCATCACCAAAGGGTGCAGGATGTGGGTCCTGGGTGGCACGTTTAGAGTTCCAGCTGTTTTGTGACTACAGTAAATTGCTGTTGCTGCAATGCAAGACGGTGGTAAGAATAATGTTGCAAAGTTATAGATAACGTATTCCGCATTGCTGGGCTCTAGGTAAGCACATGGCTGAACACCTCTGTATCTTCTTCTGCTTTTGATGGAGGAAGAAGGATTACTTAAAATCATATGTGTATTTAGATTCAGAGTTAAGTTGCATTTAGTGCTGAATGCAGAAAAACTTCATCTCAAATGGCAGTGGAAAAGCAAGTGGTTTATTTTATTTGCTTGTATATGAAATTTGTGGTGTGTGAAACTCAACCCTTTCCCCACAATACAAACTGCAAAGAAAAAATGAAATAATTTCTTTTAATGTCCAGAACCCAGAAATGGCTGGCTGATGTGGAAATTTTTTTTCCCCTCTACCTCAAAACCATCAAACTTTGGCTGTTGTCTAATGTAAATGTATGTGTCTGTTAGCTTTGGACTGCTTTGCCTAGATAACTAGCGGAGCTGGATTTTTTTTTTTTTTTAAATTAAGTGGAACGCAGAGCTGACTAATCACAGCTCAATTCTTGACTTGCCTTTTGTAATCTGGGCTGCCACATGTACACTACAGTCAGCACCCAATGTACTTCATTGCGTCATGGTTATGTTGCAGTCATAGTCCAGTCTGTTGTGTGGATGTACTATTAAATTGCAGAGGTGTTGGCTCTATGTAGAATTTAAGGTCTTGGTATAGTAATCATGCCAATACCCTGTTTTAGGCACTTACTAGGTTAGACCAAAATCTGAGCATTCTACGGAGGTGGTGTGCCAGGTGCAAGTCTTTGTGCTTCTGTCATCACTCAAACAAAGTGCAAGGTTGGAATAAATGCCTTTAACAAACAGCTGACAAATAAGGTTTTTTCAGAGTAGAATGACCCTTGTTAAAAAGATATAGATGATAAACTTCAGGGAATTTTGCTGTTTCAGCAGACAGTTTTACACCGAAGAATTAAGTTCAAATGTTCCAAATTAACTATTTCTTTAGTCCCGCATCTGTCTACTGGCCTCAAACTGTCATTGTATTTAGACTGGGAGAAATGGTACAATACAGCCAAAGGTACAATACAGCTTTTGCCATACTGAGGCAAAAGCTGAATTATGTCATATTAGGTAGGAGAGGAGTTATTTAAATCCTGTATGCAGGCTGCTGTTGACATGTGCAGTAGAAAGAATGAAATGGGTTGAATTTTCATTAAGAAAAGTTATAATCTGATTTATAAACTCTGCACTTGTTTAGATGTCAGATTAAGTACAATGCTGCAATAATGATTTATATCCTCATTTATATGTCAGAAGGAGTAAATACCAAAGAGTACAGTAACAATTCGTACCATCTTGTTTATGAATATTGTATGTGCAGGTGACACTGACTAAAGAATAACATTAATGTTGTGTATTTCATGGGGACAGTAGCTACTGTGTTCATTTCTCTTCATGGCTGTTTTGACAATCTGGTAAATAGTGCTCAGTTGCAGTTTGTTTTTATTTTCTGTAAAAGGAAGACTTAGAAATTTAAAGGACAAGTGTGGGCTGCCTAGATTAGGTGGTAATATTTGCCTTGCAAGAGAGGCCATGCAAACAGTGTCTCTGTAGGCTTTAGAAGGGTGAACAACATTTCTCCCGTGTGTATGGAAACTGAGGATGCTTAATAAGCCTGAAAGGAAGCAGACTTACACATTCATGCTGGCTTTCTTTCCTCCACAATACGAGGTTTTAAGATCAAGGCAAATTCTCTTCCTTAGTCCTGAACTTTCTCATGTAGATGCTCTACGTGTTTCTGCAGTAGACCAGGCAGGCAGACTGTTGTGAATTTTGGGGAGGGTTGGCTTTTGTTCCTTCTTTGTGCTTTCAGGCTTATTTTTTTCTAGTTTCCATAAGTGTCAACAGTGAAACAGGTTGTGTGAAGGAAGAGCACTGATGACTTTTGTTTCTGTTTAGTGTATCTCTGTTTACTCTTAACAGAGACAAGGCAGGAGCTGTTGTGGTGGGGTTTACAGGAGGGGAAGAACTGGTTCCATGGTACCTCAGTGGAGTGAATATTAAGAGGTGAAACCCATTCAACACAAACTTCTATGGCAAACTGGGATGTTATGTTCTGGCCAAAAGTACATTTGTTGAGAACTGTGTGGGAGAGAGTCAGAAATGAGTAGAGGTGGTCAGGTATGTCAGATGTTGGATGTCATTTATTCGGAAAAGTTACAAGATCCTAAAGTGCCAGAACTCACTTGAAGACTGCACACAAATTTCACCTTGCTTAACAGTGTTATTTCATTCAGGAGTGCTGTTGTGTTCCTGGCTTCCTGAGGTTGCTAAGGCAGGGCCTGGGGAGGAGGGGAGGCGAGGGCAAGAAAAGCTGAAGAGTGCTGTCGGTGCTTTTAGTTACTTAATCCTTGTTCATAACAACAGACTTATCTAACAGTTTCACAAAACAAAACGAATTCATAGATGTGTGGTAGCAGCTAGGACAAAATTGAGCCCGTCTAATCAGTCAGTCTGTGTGTTTCCAGTGCTTTTCCTTCTTTATAGCTTAAACTGTTTGTATCTTCAGTGTAGAGGGGAAAATTAAGATTTGCATTTTGATTCCAACTTCATTTGAGCAGCTAATTTCTAATATCAGTAATCTCCCTCCTGTTATTTCCAAAGAGCCACTTGAAAGGGGACCATTTTAAAAGTAATCAGTACAAGTAACCCCATTGTTCTTTTCAGTATGTACTGTGATAGTGCAGGAATAATGGATGCTCTGCAGGGGAACCATAACACTTTCTGTTAAAGCACTCGAGTGAAACTTTCTCTTCCTGCAGCTCCCACAGTAGAGTATCATTTTTATTAGGGTATGGTATAAATTTATCATTCGATTTAGTATGTTTCTTTTGCTGTTATGGTCCTTACAAAATACAGTTTTTGAGTCTCTGAGTGTGAGAACTATTTCCAGGTTAAATCGTACCATGCAGAAATACAAATGTATGTAATTCAGGAAAACTTAATGAAATGTTATTTTGTGTATAGGGGTGTTTTTTCTAAGAGTTAATATTGCCCATCTGTTTTCTAGTTATGATGTTCTGATTTCAGTGCAAATGTATCCTTGAGACCCTCTGAAAGGGGGAGAGAATTTTGCTTTTTTGTTCTTACACCTGTGCTGAAGGGGAAAAATAGGTAGAGAAAAGATAGTGCTGGTGCAGTGTTTCAGCTTTGTTGCAAGACTTCTCCAAAACTTACTCTCAGAAGGTCTGAATGCCTGATCTTTGTCTTGACAGTTTAGAGACAGATATTTGAGTCTTGCAGTGACAATTTCTAGAAATACTGTCATGTTTTGGTGGAGCAATAATGTTATTGGCTAGAAATGCCAGAAAACAAGATGCCAAAATACTGAGTATAATTTTAACAGCAAAATAAGATTATCTGGACATGTTCCTATAGATTAGAGAGAGCCTTTTTCACACAAAATTCTGAAGAAAACGGTTGTATATCTGGTTCTCAATGAAACACTGAACATAGCATGTTTTGTTGCTGCATTTGCATATGGAATTGCATCCACACCTGCTGCTTACAAACCAGTGCAATTATGTCTTCTTGCTGTCTGTCTTTCTGTTTTTCCCATGTTGTCTGGGTGTTCCTGTGTGGCTTGTTCTTCAGTTCCCACTTAGGCCTTGTAGCTATTACATGTATAAAGTCTTTCAAGTCCTTCCCCAAGTCTGTTTTTCTGCAATCCCATTATTATATTTTCCTTTCCTAGCAGTGGGGAGCATTTGCATCTTTCCTTACACTGCTGATAACCAAAAGCAGTATACCACCAGTTTTTGCAGTGCCTTTAGCTCCTTACACAGAAGGTTTGGTGAAGTTTTGGGAGAAATGTGCTCTTCTTCATTCCTTCTCTGGCCAATTTCATCTTGCTTTCTTGTCTTGTGGGGATATCGCTATCCAGCCTCGAGGGGCTTTGTTCCCATTTTGAGGCTGAGGCACTAGGGAGCAGAAGTGTGGTCACTCTCTTAACTCAGTGTGCCTTGAGTTTTGTTTTCTGTGTGCTCTATAAATGGAGCAGAGGTGCCGGCTGCCACTCTGTCAGTGAGGGGCTGGGCTGTGCAGTGGAGAGGAAAGTCTAGTAGGGTTATAGGATAAACTTCTAATCATTGCTGTTTGTTTGCTATCAGTTGATTTCAAAATTGAAATGCCAGTAGATCAACCAGTGATGTGCTGCCTGTCTGTATGAGCTGGCTCATACAGATGCTGGGTTGCACAGAGCTTTGGCGTGGCTGGCATGAGAGAAAGCTGGTGAATTAGCCAAGGTGAATGGACTGTGCTTACTGCAAGTTGGGATAGGCAAAATATGGGTGTTTGTAAAAGCTGTTGGTAAAAAACACGGTACGAGGAATTGCGCTTTGCTGCTGTGCAGGGTGCAGAGTGCACACGACTGCAAAGTGCAGACATAGGCAGCTGCTCTGTGAAGAGTGTTGGTGTTTTAGTATTTGCTGAATTTGTCAGGTTAAACTAATGGCTAAGGAAAAGAAAATCATCTGTCCTGATATACGCTGTTTGGAATGGCTTGAATTGAACATTTGTTTCTTTTGTGTTCCGCAGACTTCTTGAAGCCAGCTGTAGCAAAGAGAAGGAGTTCCATCTGTGCCAGCCAGCCCCAGTCTCCAGTGCTGGTCCCCCTGATGGCACATTGCACAAGCCTGTGAAACCTGCCAAGCTGGACGCCACAGCTTTGCACGACTGCACTTTGGCCGCCACCGTGCCTCCCTCGGAGCTGTCGAGCCATGCAGTCCTAGCCTGCGACACAGGCATTCACGAGGAGCACTATGTAAGCGAAGGGGTGGAAGATGATGTGCCAGACTGCAGAGAGTACAGAGATGCCTGCACCATTACTGGTAAGCAGTCAAATCTTTCACCTTGGTAAGCCTGGGGGGAGGTGTGGAGTAAAGCTTCTGTTCATAAGCTCGTGGTAGGGTATCTGCTTCATGGGCGGTGCTGCCACAGTTAAGAAGTGATTTCACAGGCACCAGGATTTTTAATGAAAGCACTTGGTAATGCTTAAGGTCCTTGCAAATAGGCCACACCAATGACAGCTGTGAAACCAGGTTACTGTATTTATGTGCTAGGAAAATTGAACCATTTGAAAGTTTGTTTGGAAAATAACCGAAGTCAGGGATGAGGAGAAGGGAATACTGCAGCCTAAAGTTTATGGAATGCTTGTCCTAATGTTCAGCATAATTTAGATTTTTATCTTCATAAGAGAATTGCTTTGTAGGAGAAGAGGGATGGCAGAAATAGGATTTAACATTTTAACTTCACATATTTTTGCTTTTCAAAGCCATTTAATTTTTTCACATTAGTTCTGGAACAGTAAAAGTTAATATAATATTGAATAGCTTCTTCTGCATGCTTTTATGAAAGGTTGAGTACCTTATTATAGATTCATACAAATAAATTGAATATGTGTTGAAGTATGGTATTTTGAATAGAATTAGATTCTTAGTGCTGTGGTCAGCTGACCCAATTTTTTTGTGTTTGAATAATCATTGTAAGTCAGTTTAGTCATGGTTATGGCCATGAAATGACAGGCAATTTCCATTCCAAGTGCATGATTTGTTGGCTGAGCTGTGAGGCTTCTTTTAGCCTAACATGACTTTGTGAGTTCTTAGTCCTTTTGGGAACGTTTGAGCAGTCAGTTGAGTTTTTGAAAGGGAGAAATGAGATGGCTGCGAAAACCAGCAATAAGACTAAGGCCATTCTACTTGGCAGCCGGATACTTTTAACCTGAGTTACTTTCAGCCCTTTCTAGAATTGTCTTTAAGGCACAGAATTGGTTAATGGTGACGGTCAGCTGCAGCTTTAGTAACACACCTTAGCTTAGCTCAGCCCAACAGTTGTGTAGTTATTAAGGGTTGATATTCTGAAAAAAAAGAAATAGAAGGGCAGAGGTGCTCTCAAGTCCATTGTGATTTCGTTGGGAAGACAAGCAGCAGGATTAACACTGGAGTCACTTTTTCAGGTATGCATCTACATCAAATAAATGTTTTGTTTAAAGAAACTTACTTGCCACCCTTCCTTCCTTGTTTTCATGGATTTAAAGCTGCTTGGTTGGTTCAAAAATGGGTCATCCTTTTGACTTCCATGTGGATAGTTGCTTGTTAGGTAGACTAGAAACTACACATCACATAAATGCATTCCTGATAGTATAACTCTGTTTTTCAGGCCCCTTGTAGAAGGATCTTGGAAAAGGCTGTAGCCTGTCTCCACCCCCTCTCCTCCTTCCCCTCTTAACAGGAATTTAACTTTGTTTTTCTGTTTCTGGCTGTAAGCCACGGCAACCAACTTCTTTCATGAATCAAGGTGCCTTCTTGATTATGGTTCCTTGACAGGCAAGACAAACTCACTTTTTAAACTTTTAAAAAGTTTTTATTAAATGGAGGCCAGTACATGTTCTTGCTACTTCACATTCCTTCAAGCCTGGTGTAGTTTCTGAATCTCTTTCTTCTTGCTTAGCTGTCAGCCAAGTGTTGTTTACAGATTGATCCTAAATTGCTTTTTAAAATGGATTTGCTGTTCTGCGGTGTCAGATTTGTACTGTTTGTGACCTGAGTACAACATGATGTGACTTGCAGTAGAAATAGCAGTGGTTTTGTTAATTGTTTGGTTAGTTGGAGTTTTTTTTGGTGTTTATGGATTTTTTGAGTTTCAGCTTTTTGTTGTGTGTTTTAAAGGTGTCATAGGGCACAGGCTGGAAGTAAGGAATTGGTCTCATATTCAAACTGTTGTGTTTGCTGGCAGTAGAGAGGCACTTTGGCATTCTCTGTCAGCAGCACCATCTTTCCTGCCTGGAACCCAAGTGCAGATTCAATGTAGCTGAGAGCATTGCACATTCTGATTGTGCTAAGTGTGTGTTCTTGGATGCAAGGCTGGCTTGAACATTTCCTGTTCCCAAACCATCTCAGAATTGTGCTTGAACAGATTTCTGTGGGAGTGCAACTCTAAGTATTTTAGGCAACTGGTCTGGATAGAATCTTTGCTCTGCTTTAGTGTCAGAGAGGAGATGAGGGTTACTTTTTAGTTAGGTTGCACCTCTGATCTGTCCTATTGTGTGGCCTAAAAGCAGTTATGTTGGCATAACAGAGGCAATAAGCACTGCAGGGCTGGGCCCAGGTGACAGAAAACAGTGTGGTGAAAAATTTCCTTGAGCCAATGTCTGAGAGAGGGACGGCACCATAAAAGCATTTTTCCCACTGAATTTGGTATTAAAGCACCATCCAAAGCTCATAGGTGCTGCAAGTGAAGCTTTATGCAGGTAAATGCATCCAAATCTGTGCTGACTTAAGCACAAAAGGGCAAATGAAATAGGATAGTTGATCCATTGAAAAAAATTGTTTGTGGATGTTTTAAGAGTTATTATGAGCAAAGTGCTGGTGGAGCACATACTTTCTAAACACTAAACCTGAAGATGGACTCAGTAGCTGTTTTAATAGATTTTTTTGTTTTGTAATACTCCATTTTAGGTTTTGTTAGCAAGATTTAGGAGAAAAGATCGATGTAGTCCGACTTGAAGTTTCTATTGCTGATGACTGTAAAGCTCCTGTAGGTAAACGGGCAGGAGACCCAAGTCCTGAGGTTGGTGGACAGTGGGGCAGCACTGTATGGAAGTGTCATGGTGCTGCTACGTGTGGGAGGCACCTGTCATGTCCTAGTTGTTTTTTTTTCCTTTTAGCTTTTCTTTTTCTTGCTGCTCCTATTATCCGAGAGCATAAAGACAGGAATGCGGATGTAGCACCATCTAGTGTTCTTTTTGCTAGAAAGAGAGTGGAAATGCTTTTAAAGGTCTGTGTGTCTTTTCTATATTTGCAGTGCAGACCTCAATACTTTCAGTCAGATGTTGATGAAAACAGCAGCTGGAATTGGGAGCTTTCTTCTCTAACACCACCACCACCCCCATCCCATTTTCTGTAGAGCAGGAAGGGCTGTAATCTTGACATGAAAAAGCAGAGTATCACTAAATTGCTCAGTAGTCCCAATTTTATGAGTTACAAAAGCCTCTTAGTCTGATTGCCTTTCTTTCTTGTCTGTCAGCTGCTGTCAGACAAATCCTGTCCTCCTGGAAATGGAGAGTACAGTGGGGATGGAAGTCTGAAATATCACTGGATATTACTCTTGTGAGAGCTGTCTGACTGCCAGAATATTTTTGTGAGGCTTTTTGCTTGTGTTTTTTTTTCTTTTTTTTCTCTTAAAATATGCATAACACAGTATCCTTAGACATCTTCAGTAAATTAACTTTGTCTGCTTTTGCATGTCTGAATAATCACTATTTTGCAAAGATTTTGGTATGGTGTACTTTGTAATTCAAGAGCTAACTGCTTAATATGCCATGTAGGTTTCCTCATCCTTCTCTGAAAAGGGAGAGAATGAATGGACTGTAATTTAAATTGCCCAGCTCCTTCATTAGTTTGCATGATTCATTTGTTCATTGTAGTAATTACTCTTACTAAATGCATGTAGGAGTGTGTTTTCTGGCTGGTCAGGACAATTTCCTGAGGGCTGTTGAATTATTGGGAAATGCTTTGTGGTAATAACCTGTTCTGTGTCTTACTTTGCACTTAACACAAGTAGATTTTTTTTTTTATTTAAATTTCTAAAAGCAAAGTTACAGCAGTGGAGGGGTCAAACCATGAAATGTCTTTTTTTTCTCAGCAGGAAGGTATTTGTGAGAAGAGTTGGTGTTGCTTGACCTTCATTGCAGGTTCTGTAATTTGCACGTTACTGCACTGACTGCAGTGGAAGTTGTCATAATGTCCAGGGAAACCAACCTTCTCTTGCTGTCAAGCCTCATTCACCCAATCTCCTAGCAGTGTTTGGGTGCAGAAAGTTTTCTCTGGGTTTTTTCATCCTGTCTCTATCCTTATTCAGGCTTTAAATATGTTCCCATAGGAAACAGAGATTCCATCCTCTTCAACCAGATTACCACTCTTCGTGGCAACATCAGCCAGTTTCGATAACTGACTGATCTTACAGATAATTGGTGTCGTTCTGACCATTTTTTCATATAATCACTGTATTTTAAAAGACATGCTTAGGGCCCACAGAATTTCCATTCTGTTGTGTGTGTTCCCCAAGATGCATGTTTTTGTGTTGTGAGGCTGCATGTCTATTCCTTCTGTTTCAAGTGTGATAGAGCATAATTACTCAAAATTAACTCAGTAGGGACTTGGGTATTACAGGTTGTTGTGAGATAGCTTTACTCTCATTATGCAGGTGATGGGGAGAATGCTGTACCTGTGGCTCTCCTGTTCTAAGTGCATGAATTACCACCAGAAATTGCTATTCTGAGACTGTTCAACAGGGTGCTCTAGTTGGGTTTGGTACCTGTTACAGGCCTACTGGTTGACTTCCAAGCTTTAAATGGTTAAAAAAGTATTGAAAAAATATTGACAGTTTTGAATTGCTTCCCTTTATTTGAACCTCACTTGAGTTCTGTTGGGATTAACTTTCTCTTTTGGTGGCGCATAACTTGCTGTACTATTTACTTCTTTTTCAGCTCCTGATTTGGGGTGGGACTTCCCTGCTTTTTCTGTTTTGTCAGTATGAGAGAAAAGGTATAAAATATGGCTTAGTGGAGCGGGAACTTAAGTAAAGAGCATAAGAAATGTTCTGCTGTGTTGGACCAGCTGACTCAGGGCTGTGTTTCTGACTCCAGAAACCGCAGGTGCTGTTTGGAGATTGAGAGATCACATACTCGGCCACTCTCAGTAGTCTACTCTCAGCATAAGTACCCCCATTGTGCAGAACTATTTAGTATTGGAACCTGTCCAGAGCTTTTTCTTATCTGGGTCTGCTGATTGTTTTACCCTGGAAGTTCATGGTTGCTACTCTCATGTGCAGTGACAGCAATCTTGCACTGTTTCTGGCAGTATTTGTCCTAGTTACGCAGGACTTCAGTGAATATCAGTTCTTTCTCCTTATGAAGTTACCTTGATGATTTTGAAAAACCTTCATAATTTTTACACCCCTGCCTACTCCTCTTCCAGCTTTCTTAGTCTCTTCTTTAAATAAAGCTATGAGAATGTGGGTCCTTACCTCAGCTCATTTACTTTGTTATTGTCAGCAGTCTCATCCTGTAAGCTTGATCTAGTTTTGGCCTCTTCTCCCTCTTTTCCAACACTTCTGTAAGCAGCTATTGCTAAGTTCTGAACACTGTTCCTTTCTCTAAAACGTTCCAAAAATGCCCATCCTGTTAACATGAGATAGCTCTTTTGGCATGACTGGAACAATTTTATGAGTCTGACTGTATTTCTGTTTAGCATACTCTGACAAAATGATTTATTCTCTGTGCCTGCTGCATCATTGCCTTTATGTTGAATTTTCTGTCTGGCTTTTGGTGCATTCTCAGTCAACTTCATAAAGATTCTCCCCCTACCTCACATCCTCCCCACAGTTGCTTTTCAGGTCTTACCGTTTTCCAATAACCTGGTGTTTTTTCCTGATACCTCTTCTGTGTCACAGAACGTGGTTGTTACACCACCTCTTAATCTGTATCTCGGGCATATGTTTTTATTCTATCAAGGATTATCTTTTTGTGGTTTGGTGACATTTGGTCAGTTGGTTTTCTCTTAAGCAGAATTCTGCTGTGCTCCCTATCTAGCCCTCTTACTTATTTATGCTTCCTAATATAATCTGTGGTTTTTAGTATAAAGTGTCAATTCTGAAGTCACTATGAAAGCAAGTGTTATAATTACAAGTCCAGTGTGACATTTTTAAAGACATTCTTCTTAGATTTCCCTTGTTTCAGGAAGCACTTATCATTCCTAAATGTGTACTTTATTTAAGGTAAGAGTGCATGAAAGCAGTAAGTGTTCATCAGTTTTCTGGGTTTGTTCTTTGGAGAAAGTACTGAAGGCCAGTGCCTAGTAGATTTTTTTAGGGATGTTTTTTTGTTTTGCATTTTTGTTTTCCTGTTGTGGTACAATGAATAGCGCAGGAAGGCTAAAAAGCTACATTTGACTATTGATGCATTTAAATATACGAAAATAACTTTTATTCCATAATTTAGCTCTGCAACATGTGAAGTTCAGCTTTACCTTTCCCCCTCAATGTATGCGTGTGTGTCCATCATGAAGCAACACATTTTTCATTTAAAGTAATCATCTGTAGAGAGCAAGCTACATAAGATTTAATTCTTAGGTTTTCCTTGTGATGCTGTGAAAGCTTTGTTGACAGCCCTTGTTTAGTGGCTGGCACATTTTGTAGCTGGGCTGAACAACAAGCAAAAGCAGGACAATTGCTTTTCAGGGTTTTCTTACTCAGTGATTTATCAATGGGTTTTTGAGACATTTGCAGTCTCTCTTGGCAGCTGGAAGATCCTAATGGTTAATGAATGTGTTTATTCTTACTGCTGCTGAACAGTGCATTGCCAGCATGCCTTTGGTACATTAATAGCTTTTGTTCTTATTCTAAAATAGTAGCCGTGGTGGCAAAGTTTCCTTTTATTTTCTGTTTAATGTAAAAATCATGTGTATGGGTGCCTTTATCTACAGGGAGAAACATTTCCATACTTTCATTTAAAGTAAAGTTCCTTTAAATTTATGGCATAATGTACTGTAGGGTCCTACCAGTTTAATGGACTCTCATCACCAAATCTGTCTCAGCTTTTATACCCAGCAGGAATGTGTATGTAGGATGGAACCAGAGCAGGGACACTTCAACTTGGTAAACAGTGACATTCCTCACATTGGAAGTGGTTTCATCTTTGTTAGCTTTGACATTCCCAAATTTATCCTAGTCTTTAGTGGTGTGTTTGGCCAAGCCAAAAAGAGGTTGTTGTGGAATCTTTTGTTTTCCTGTGGAAGACTGGATTTTGTGCATATTTTTCCGTGTTCAGAGGCAGAAGGGCTACTGCTTAAACAGCTTTGGTTAAAGGTGTGTCAGGGCTTGCAATTTCAAGTCATGTCATGCCATGCCAGTCAAGTTACAGAAGCTGTTTGAGGAGCCTGAGTTTTAGAGGTATGAGACAGCTTTCAGGCTGAAGGGCTTTCCTTCCAGCAGGTTGGCTTTGCAGCCAGCAGTGAGACTTCAAATGTGTAAGGATGCTAAGGTTATCTTTCCCTTTTTTTTTTTTTCAGGAGCAATTTTTTTTGCCCTATAATGTAACCACTTGCTTTACATTGAAACACATGTTCTGAGTTCAGTGGTATTATTTGTAAGACTTCAGTACAGTTAGACACATTCTGGGCATCTGAGAACTGAGATTGAATAGGAATATCGTAAGTTCTGGGGTTTTGTCTATTGCTCTGTACATATGCCTGTAATTGTTAAATAATGCTTGAGAAATACATGTAATTATAGACCTCAGTCAATACTTAATGACTGTGTCTATGTGGGCCTATAGAACTCAAATAATGAATGACTACAGGCCATGTTTTCCTCTTCAGTAGCACAGGTAGCAGCCTAATTGTGTGGTAGAATTTCTTCCCTCTGCTTTTCGTTTTTATGTGGATCTGGTCACAATGATAATGACGAGTTCATTCCATCACTGTCTAAATGGACAGAAAGCATGGGGAACATGAGGCTGTTGGGCTGTTCCAAGCAGCCAGGAAATACCTGCTGGAAAAACATCTAGAGAAAGACCATCCTTCTTGCTTCTGTCATTGGAATATGGTTAGGCTTGTTGGTCTGCTGAAAAAAGAGAATGCTAATGTAGTCGTGGCCTCTTGGCTGCTTGTTGAACTAGATAGGTGACTAATCTCAGTGTCACATGGAGTAAAATCAGCAGTCAAAATGGTCTGATGTTTGGCATGGAATATCCTCAACTTGATGAACTTCGATTTCTTGTGTTACATGTGGCTGGACTTCAGCCTCCATGCTGTAGCCCTTTTCTGCAGAGAACCTTACTTTTTAACTAGTATGGAGCCAGCACTGGAATTGATCCTTGGCAGGTATTGTGTGCTTTTTATTTTTTGGAATTGTTATTTATTGACTGTCCTTTCTCAAAGATTTAAAATGGAGAAACTTAAAAAAAAACTCTGAGAGAGCTAAGTGTCAAGGGTAAGTGTAATATGTGTATGGGAAACAGGACAGGACTGAAAACCAAAGAGAGAGGAGTATGTGGTCCCATGAAGTAAAGTAGTAGATTTCTTTATTCTTCCAGCTTTTTTCAGAGAGTTTCCTTGTTTCTTTTGTCTCTTTTTGTTACTGTGGTTATCTGCTTCTCTTTCCTCAGCTGCCTCAAGAGGTAGTGACAAGTTATGATGTTTTAGTTCTGTTGCAAGAAATGAAAGATTTGCCTGACAGTGGCTACTGAGGCATTTTTGGTTTGCTTTTGGGGTTTTGTTCTTTTGTTTTGCTTTGGGTGTTCTTTGCTTGCTTGCTTGCTTTGTTTGTGTTTAAGAAGGAGAGGGTATTTAGACTGCCCATCTCTGGCTGTGGGCTGAGCATCAGCTGCTGGGGTTTGATGGGGTGGAGTTTCCTGGAAGATGCTCAGGGTGGGCATGTGATACAGCCTGATGACCAAAGCTTATGTTTTGAAAGTTGCCAAGCAGCCCAGCACTTCTGTAAGGTCACACCCAGAGTGAAGCTGTTTTGCTGCACACACCATTTCTGTCCAGCGATTGTTTCCTTTCCTTTTGCTCAGAGGAGGCACTTCGGGATAGCACGGCTGCTTTGTGCTGTTTGCAAGGTGTTGGCTTCCATCAGGACCTCAACCCAGGGGCTCTGTGCTCTGGGAATGATACTGTCTCTGGGCAGTTTTCTTGTGGTCGTTCTTGTCATGACTTGTGTGTTCTGGCATGCCCCTTCTTGAGCAGAGCCCTGACCCTAGCATGGTTCCTGGCAGGGCTGAGTTTATGAGCCATTGTTTTTTCCACTTACAGCAATGGGCTGAAAGCGGGAAACTGGCTGGCAAAATGTCCCATGGGGTTTGGGTGTTGGGTACTACGGCAGTTCTGCCGGCAGGTGGCAGTTTGTACTGCCGGCAGGTTCTGTGGAGACCTGGAGTCCTTTTAACCTTGGGAGGGGAGCTCTGCTCCTAAGCAAGTCTTTAAAACCATGACGATCAGGAATGGTTTGAACCAGAATGCAGACAGGCAGAAACTGTATCTTTTATGTTCCTGATGAGGACTGTACTGATAAGCTGTTTGCATTCTGTTTGTAAAGGCTCCTGCAGATACCAGGCTCTGAGATTTGTAGAGTTCATTTTCTCTGTGTGTTTTCTGTATGTTTTGGGGTGTCCTTTGTTTGTTGGCCACCACCCTCCCCATGCTGTTGTCCCTTCTCTTTGTTCTAGGTTCATTCTCAGAATTCATAATTTGTTCTAATGTGAAGTTGATGCTGAAACTGAGTAAATGCTCCTTCTTTATCAGTCAAGCTAGGTTTTTCTTTTCTGCAATGAAATCCATCTATAGCCATAAACAGATGAAATCCAAAGGCCCAATAGGGAATAGAGCTTGACAGATGAGCTGCTTTTAGTTGACCATGTTGATAGGAATGAGATTTTCAAAGATGTCTACCTGTGGTTAGGGTTGAACTTCGCTGGAGTTGGAGTTAGTTTGGCTGAGGCTGAATTGCTGGTTCGTGAGGTGCTGGCATGGTTCCACCCCTCCAAGTAACACTGACAGCTCAATATGCATGTAACTCTCTATGGGAAGTCACCTAATGTATTGCACGGCTGTGTGAGTGCAGGATAAAAAGGACACTGGGTGACAGTACCCCACGCGATGCTTTGTGATCCCTGTGTCTTGTGCAGAGGGGGGAAGGCATTCCTTGAGGAGCTGTGCTGTCTCCATACAGTCAGGTCCAATTGTTTTAGACTTCTCACTCCATTTTCTGTATGATCAACCCCTTGCTCACTTTTCAGCAGAGGAAAGATTAAGTGTGCATCTGAAAATAACCAAGTGTATTCTTATCTTCACATGTACATGGTTGTCCTGCAAATTACTTCTTTCTCTACATGTGAAAAATTAAAAAAAAAAAGAGTGGGGGAGGGAAGAAACCATCCTCCCACCCTCAGTTCAGTCTCCACAGTGAAGAGTTAGTTTACTATATTGAGAGCATTTGTATGGATAGAGATGTGCCTAGAAGAAAAGGGAACTGATGAAATAGTCAAAGGTACCTAGATCAGCAAGCATAATAAAAATTTCTCTAAGGAAATATAAGCAAGCCAGAACAACCAGTGAAACTTGAGTGGCTGTCTTAAGTTGAGAGGCATGGGGTAGAGAGGTTTAATATGTCCAGAAAAGGAGAAATACACCAGCCAGTCAAATGCCAATTTATGAAAAGAAACGAAACAAGCTAGTAGGTAATCCATTTGTAGCTACCCAAGGGATACTGAAGTGGGAAGAAATATGCAGAAGAGAGCTCAGCTGGAGTATTCTGCCTGTTTTTTGCATCTTCTTTATGGAAATAGAAGGTTAGAAATTTTAACAAGAAATTAATCAGGACATAAGTCTTTGAAAACATTTGTTTTAATCTCATTTAGAAAACAGCATGAGGAGGAATGTTGTCAAAAATTACTGCAAAGCAGACTGAGCACCTTCTTCATTTCATGAGGAACAGGGCAGGGAGAAATGCATATTTGCAACAAAACAAGTGAGGTGGGGTGTTCATGCATTTAAGCTAAGAAGAAACTAAAGCAGTGGAACATGTTACTTGCAAAAATGATATGAAAAAGAGTTAAATTTATTTATTTTTTAATATTTAATTATTTCTATGAAGTGCTGAAAGCTATAGAGTTGCAAGAGCATAATCAGAATCTGGAACGATCCATGCTTTACCAAGAATAATGAGTTCATAATTCATTAGTTATTTGAGTTGGTTTCAATCCGCCTGTAGAAATTTGTTTGCCAAATGTGTCCAGAAAACTGAAAGTTTTCTGGAAAATTGCTTAGATTACAAAACCCAGAATCCATAACAGCAGCTCAGTGGGATATGGTTCAGCTACATTTTGTTGTATCATTTTTAAATTAATGATCAGTTAATTGTTTTAAGTGTAAGGTGTTATATTTTTCTCAATAAAATGAAGGTACCACCTAGGACAAGAGGAAGTGCTTTTATATCTGTTGGTTATCAGTTAACTTAATCATAAATCACAATCACAGATGATGTCTTGGCTGGTTTTAGTAGAGAAGTTACTTAATTGTTTATCTTTGCAGTTCTAATCAGAAATAATAAAAAACCTCTGTGGAAACACAATCAGGGTCTTCTAAAAAATTTACCTGGTGTTTGGGGATGGGGGATGGTATTAGTCTGCATATCTTCTCATAACAAAAGTGTGCATCTCAGAAAAGAGAGGGGAAGAAAAGTGAAGGGGAAGAGATTGTGTAACTGTAGCACTGAGAATATTGCTGTGATTTAAATGGTGAACTAATGTTTAGTCATGGACAAGTGTAATCATGGTGTCCTGTTTTTCTAAATAGGCAATTACGTCAGAGCCTGTTCGTATTTCCTGATGGTATACAGATTTTATAATTGCATTAGAAGTCAATGACAATAGCATCATAATAGCATCATAAAAAGTTGCCTTTCCAATTACTCATTAATATCTTTTCCAGTTACTAGGCCTTCTGAATTGCCTAGAAATGCTCAGGATTTTTTATATGGTAGAGTATAAAAATTTTGGTTGACTTGTATTCCATGATAATTCTTTCTTTACTGTCTGGCCTTCACATTCTAGTGGATTTCTTTTCCACAATAAAACTGTATGGTTTTGGGGTTTTTTTTGTGTGTGCATGTATGAGGGTTTTTTTTTTCCTCCTTGTGTTTTATTGGTCACTTCCTTTGCATTCATTCTTCTCTATTTTTTGGGATAAAACAAGGCAGTTTACTTATCTGTACAACTGAAACTTTCTTGTCTCATCTATAAAGTCTGTTTCTTTTGGAATCCTAATAAAAAAGAGAAAGACACTAAAGGTTTGAATTTTTCAAGATTTTTATTTCTTTGTTCCTAAGACTACCATCTCAAGTTGTGTAGATTCTTGCTTTTTTCTGAAGAGAAGAACTAACATTTTGGCCAGAAAAACTCCCCCAAAACAACCCCAATGAAAAACATCAACTCCATATTCTTGAGATGGAGGGCACTTAGGTAATCTGAAGATAGATGTATAGAAGAAAAACCTTTTATGTGTACATGTACACAGAAAGGTTTTTGAATGTCTAGTAGATGTCAGCAGGTGTTTTTTAGAAGATCAGCTGGCTCTTCTGCACTCAGATGTTTGCAGGCACTGAGATGATGCCGTCAGCAATTAAAAAGGTAGCCAGGGAAAAAGAAAGTTTGCAGTTACAGGCTGGCTCTCATCTTTCAGAGCGTGGGCAACAGATCCTGTTTCTCTGTGTAAGCCAGTAGTCCCTCTGAGAGGGGGTCAAGGACCTCTTAAAATGTTGTGTGTAGGCTGATTCTCACATTACACAGAGGTCCATAAAAGCAGCATTGCTGCACATGTGGACATCTAACTGCAGTGGGGGTTGGAGGACACTCACATATGTACAACAGCTAGCAGGGCAATCTGGATGAAAGCAGAGAATACCTCCTGATAGGTAATAGCAGACTCCTTGTACCATAAAGTACAATACAAGTTTCCCAAGTGGATTATAGTTCTAATCATCAGAATTTTGTAAAGTATGTAGGCAGGAGATTGACAGTATGAGTTCATCTTGGTATTCTCTGTTGTGTGATAGAATGTTCTTGCAATTTTTAGTGCTTGGGATGCTTTTGACAATGTAATTTCTGGATTAGAAAGATAAAAACCAGGTAATTAATGATGTATAGAAAAGTATGCGTTACTTCCCCATTCTCTCCTTCGTCCCTTGCTTTGACAGAGGTGAGTTCCACTAAGTTACAGTGGAACTGCAGGTCTACATCAATCCTGCAAGGTAAGTTCCTCTTAGAAAAATTGGTTCCTTTGTCAGGAAGCAGCAAGAGCAGGGCTGCCTTACAGGCAGCTGACAGGATGGGAAGGGCACAATCCTTGTTGGCACAGCCCAGTCCCTTTGTTCCCAAGCAGAGCAAAGGTGCTGGCAGCAGTGGTTCAAATTGACTCTGTAGGGGTCGATATCCGATGAACGCCAGCAATCCAGGAAGCCTGGACAAGGAGTCTGTGTCGGCAAGGAACAGAACTGAGCACAGGCCTGCCTACAGTACTGCACAGGGCAGGATAAGGGGCTGGGGTGTACGTGGGGCTCCTGGCAGAGGGTGCTGGCTGGGGACCATGGTGGGCGTGGTCATGGCAGTAAAGGTACATAGGACTCAGCGCCTTGACAGTCTTGGCTGTTTACTCTGGAGTGAGTCTCAGCAAGAGTTGCAAGAGCTATGACATTGGTTTAAGAGGGAGCTCTGGTGCACTGCTCTTCCAAAAAAGGCATAGATAGCTCTTGCTTACTTTGTGTTGGGGGTAGGGGTTGTGCTAAATGGTGGTGTTTTCTCTTTGTACTGGTGTGGAAGTGGAAAATGTGCAGATTTATGCACTAAGTATTTACTGAAAACATACCACAGGTTGTGCAGTTTCTTAATAAATATTTAGCATGACATTGTATTTATTTGTATATAATTAAACTTATATATTTAGTTTTTGGTATTGACACACTCTGAAAGAAATTCTTCATTATAATATAGGTTGGAAGGTACTGCTGAAGGTAATGTGTTCTGACTTCTAGTAAAAGCAGGCCTTTTAGAGTAAGTGCTCATGGCATTGTTTACTCGACTTCTAGCCTCCCTGTGCCCGTGTTTGACCATCCTCACTGTAAAAAAGTTTCTACTTTGAATTGGGACTTCTTGTGTTAGAACTTCCCAGCTACCTCCTGGCCTAAATTTAAAGCTCTAATTTTAATTGTAACATTTTTTCAGTTGTTGTTGGCTGTCCGTATCCATTTTTAGAACTGTGTGCAAACTTGATACATTTGTGAACGTGAGGGGCTGCAGCACAGAATGCAGGTTGAATAGTGTTAAAAGGTGCCCTGGAAGTTCCTGTAATCATCTTTACCAGTGTGTCTTAGGTGTGAACTGTGACACTGTTTGATATTGCAATCCTGGATTTCTTTTCTTGAGAAAAATCTGCCAGCAGCAAAGCCAAAAAAAATACAGTGGTACTAAGTTGGGGTCAAAGACCAAGTTAAGGAGATATGTAAGGCTTGCAAGCTAAAAATGATCTGTGAAGTAGAAAATCAAAAATGTACATTCGTCTGTGCACTAATCCTTTCTTCATATTCTGGTTGTAACTGGCTCTCTATTCCCCACCCTATCCCACTTACTCTTCAATAAATGTCCCTGCTTCTAGAGGTTAGTCTTTTTGTCACTAAGAGAGCATGCCCTTGTATTGTCTACTAGTAAATACCATATTTTAGGATAATTTGGGCCAGGCTTATCTTCTAAACTTATTTGTATTGAGCTGTTCTTTACATGCAGCAAAATCTTGCTGGTATCAAAACAAACTGAAGTCTTTCAAGATTGTCTGTATAGTACTCAAGGTAATTAACAGAGACTGTTCTCTTTCCCTTAACAGATGTGTGCAATAGTACCAATCTTCCTGAAGTGGAAATCATCAGTCTCCTGGAAGAGCAGCTGCCTCATTATAAGCTAAGAGCGGATACAATCTATGGTTATGACCACGACGACTGGCTTCACACACCTCTAATTTCCCCTGATGCGAATATTGACTTAACAACTGAGCAAATAGAAGAGACCTTGAAATACTTCCGTAAGTCAGAAATTAAGAAATTGTACTGAGAAACAAATAAAATAGTGCTATTTTTGTTACCTTCTTTGAAGTATCTGTGCAATTCTTTGAAAGCTGTGGAGAGCAAGAGAACTGTTTGTGATTTATTGCTTTGGTCTCCAAGATTGTGGTAGATAGAAAATGAAGGGAACATTTAATCAAGAACAGCCATTGCATTTGTGATTTGTGCATGCACCTTTCCACATTATCAAATACTGGAGAAACTGAAATACTTACTTTTGCTTGTGTTCTCTCTCAAAGAGACTGAAATTTCTGTATCTATGCAGCTTACAAAGCTTAGACCTTTTTCCATGTCCACTTTTTTGAATGTGTTCTCTGGCACATTGCACTGTTGTCTGGTGGCACTATGTGCCAGCATCACAGAATGATGTTAAGTCATTTTGCAGCAGCTTAAGCTTCTAGAAAAGCCTTCTGAAGAACCAAACTCTTGACCATTTGGTTGAGATGGTTTGTCCCTTCATTCTTTCTTTTGTTCATATTTGTAGTATCAGACAAAAAAAAGTCTTCGTGCCTAGAGAGAACATGAGTTAGATTTGTGAGCTTCGTGGTTATTCGTTCTTTTGTTTGAGTCTGTAGATACTTTATCATGGTGAGTGGATTCATGTGCCTCTGGTTTCTTCTACTGTGGCTATAGACTTAGGTGTGCAATTAGAGAAGACTTCTGTGATTCATCTCAATGGCTACTGTGCTAAAGCAACGGCAGTGGATTTGCATGGATTGTAGTAGTACGTAGATTTAGGTAGACTTTCTGAGGCACTTCAGGAGGGAGTGTTACAGGGCTCAGCACAAACCTGTGCAAAGATGGCTTCACTAGATTTTGAAGCATCTGAAGAATCACTTTGTAAGGAGCACAGCTGGTAAAGAAAAGCGTGAATAATATGAAGAACTGAGTTTCTGATGTTCATGGTTCAAAAAAGGGCGTGAAGTATTTTAGTAAATAACTTACATATGCTCTCCACCTACCCCCAATCGCACAAAAATGGTGGGAAGGGCAGGGAGACAAGCTGAAGCTCATCTATGGAATCAAGTGTACTACCCTGGTTTTGTATCAGCCCATTGGTGCTGTTACAATGATGGCAGAAGCTGGCTTAAATAAATATTTTGAAATGTAAGGTTTCCAAAGCCTTTAGTAAGCTGGTTAGTCCTGTCTCATGAGTAAAATTGTCTGCGTGGGTGGACTGTTGGAATAGCCATGGGAAAAATGTTTTGCTAGTGGGACAAGGAACTCAAAATTCCCCATGGCAGCATCCCTCTTCTGCCAGCTGAGGTCATGTGTGTGACTGCTGGGAATGGATGCAAAACGCAACATGTGTGGAAGATGAATTGAGGACAGCCCTGAGAAGGACTTGGGGGTGTTGGTTGACAGCTCAACCCGATCCAGCAATATGCACTTGTAGCCGAGAAAGCCAAATGTATCCTGAGCTTCATCGAAAGAAACATGGTCAGCAGGTTGAGGGAGGTCAAGGTCAAGGGAGGTGATTCTCCCTACCTACTCTGTCCTTGTGAGGACCCCACCTGGAGTATGTGTCCAGCTCTGGGACCTCCAACTTAAGAAGGACATGGACCTCTTGGAGCTAGTTCAGAGGGACATGAAAATGATCAGAGGCCTGGAGCACCTCTGCTGTGAAGACAGGCCAACAGAGCTGGAGTTGTTCAGCCTGGAGAAGAGAAGGCTTTGGGGAGACTTCAGAGCACCTTTCAGTACTTAAAGGGGGATACAGGAAAGAAAGAGAGGGACTTTTAAGCAGGCCTTGTAGTGATAGGACAAGGGATAATGGCTTTAAACCGACAGAGGGTCAGTTTAGATTAGTTATGTGGAAGAGATTCTTTACTGTGAGGGTGGTGAGGCACTGGAACAGGTTGCCCAAAGAAGCTGTGGATGTCCCATCCATAGAAATGATCAAGGTGAGGTTGGATGAGGCTTTGAGCAACCCTGTCTAGTGGAAGGTTCCCTGCCTATGGCAGGGTGTTTGGAACTAGATGACTTTTAAAGGTCCCTTCCAACCCCAAACTCTTCTATTATTCTCTGAAAATGAAGCTGCGAACAACAGAGAAATTGGATAGCATAGCTGCCTGAAACTGTGAATACTTAACAATTTTATCTAGCTTATAGCTTACAAGCATAATGACTGCAGCTTTACCATGTTGCTGTGGTTGTAGATTTCTTCCAGTCAGCTGGCTTGAATGAAAAAAACCCGAGTGTAATTCCTGCCACAGTGTATATTTTCTGCTTTTATTGGGAAGTAACTGCTTTAAAAAGAGGAAGCAAGCAAGGAGATCTTTGATAAAGAAACATTTATTTCTTACTGCTTACAGGAAGCCATTTGTGTATAGATAGTAGTTCAAGAAGTTTAAGCAAATTTGGGTCTAGCCTTATACTGATACCCTGGAAACTGAGATCTGACTTTACCCTTGTTCAGTTGCTGTGAACAAGTCCCAGAATCCATTTATACATGAGAGTGCAAGGTCATAATAACTTTGCATGTTTCAAAATCATCATAGTGGTTGCAAACACTGGTTTATGGCAAAATTAACTATGAAAGTAAAAATACTATGTTAAGTAAGTTGGCAGAAAGGTTCTGTGAATTATGCCACCACCACTGTGAATTATGCCACCACCACTTTGGAGAGTGTTCCAGGGTGTGACTGCTTGCACAATTTTCAGTGCTGCAATTAAGCTACCCCTCTTATGCCTGTTTAGTTTGTTTCAAAAATCTTGATTAGGGTGTGAGCAAATACTGCAACTTGTGTCTTTGAAAGTCTGATTTTCCAATGACTTTTGAAAATTTCCTTGCAGTTGTTTGTGTGGTGAGATTGATGCTGGTTTATAACCTGTTGGTGGGAATGTGATGAGTTTGCCACTGTGCTGATTCATATAGCAGAAGAATCAGCCATGACCCTTAGGCATACTGCTGTGGGTGGTTAGAGCAGATTTTTCTGCCTCTCTGTTGGTTTGGTTTTTTTGGTTTTGTTTTTTTTTTTTTTGAGATCCTCAGTCCAATTCACAACCACAAAGGCTCAGAATCAGTCATAATCTGCTGGGCCACGTAATGCGAGAGGATGGACATAAGGCTACTTAGCTCTCCTTTTTAATTAATTTTTGATGATATTGGTAGAAAGATGAATAGTCAAATATCCAAGAATTTTAATTTATTCACTGCTTTTTGTGGGAATTTGAGCTACGACACAGAATAGGTGATGTAGAGAATTAGTTCTTAAAATTTAGTTGGCCATTGGGTAAGAAGGCAATTGGGAGGAACTGAATAGTATTATGCCTGCAACTGTTCTTTTACATTCTGGAACTCCAAAGCACATCTTTGTTATTATTTCCTTCAGATGGAAGGCTGAGCCAGCTTTTGCCAAATGAATAAAACTGATCTTACCCTAAAGCATAATCAAATAAATTGTCATCTGACCAGTCTCATTAAACTGTTGAGGCGGAGTGTCTTTTGAGTAAGCCTAAATGAATGTATGATACAGCAAAATGACATTCCATCTCCCTGCCCCCAGATTAGGGGCAGTCAAGCTCACTTTTAGCTGGGGGCTGTGGGGGAGGTCTGTGTGAGAGCCAGGCTGAGCACAGCTACCAGGGGCAGTGAGCAGGCACAGCAGTCTGGGTTTTTCCTTGGCAACTTAAGGGGACAGGGCCCATCTGGGAACTCTCCGAGAAACTGAGTGTGCCCGCTGCTGCGTGTAAGGTAAAGGGTAAGGCGAGCCACAGGAATATGGGCCTCGCCAAGTCCTAGTGGCTCCTGAGAAGCTGTCAGCTGCTCTTGACCCAAGGGTGTCCTGAGCCTTCTTTGGAGCTGCTGCTCATTACGGATGGCCAAGTACCTTTTTAGCTGATGGTTGCTGGAAAGTCCTCTCTAACAGCCAGGTCTGCAGCACAGCTCCCAACAGATGTAGTAGTTTCTGTGGAACGGTGCAAAGAAGGGATCCTCATCTGAGTTCAGAGCAACCTAAGCCTTCAGACATGGTGGCAGTGTGCCACAGGTGCATTCTCCAGGTTTTGGAGCACTTGTCCCTCAGGGCAGAGGCTTTAGCCCAGAAAGAGCTTCAGATTCAAAGGCAACCCTGCAAGAGTCAGGTTGCTAGAGGTGCCTAGAGCTGCTCCCTGTCTTGAGGTAGAGAGGGATGGCCTTCATTTATGCAGCTGCTGTTGAAAAGCTGTCACCAGGTGGAGAAGTTGAGAGGAGGTCAGCAGGCTGTGCAACATCACAGAGGATGAGACATAGGCAGGATCTAGGAGTGGCTGAGACACCGAAGGATTGTGCTCCCATTCAGAGGGACCTTGGCAGGCTGGAGACATGAGTCAAGAGCAGCCCTGTGCTATTCAGCAGAGGGAAGTGCAAAGTCCTGCAGCTGGGGAGGAGCAACCCCATGCACCAGTAGATGCTGGGGTCCAA
The DNA here is from genome assembly GCA_013398015.1 of Oreocharis arfaki. NCBI lineage: Eukaryota > Metazoa > Chordata > Aves > Passeriformes > Paramythiidae > Oreocharis > Oreocharis arfaki. Next base: position 252,523 of record VZRR01012417.1, read on the forward strand.
CTGTTGGAACACAGCCTTGCAGAAAACGACCTGGGGCATCCTGGTGGACACCAGGATGGACATGAGCCAGAAATATGCTCCTGCTGAAAAGCAGACTAATGGCATCCTGAGCTGTGTTAGGGAGGAGCATTGCCAGCAGTTTGAGGGAGCTGTACTCAAAGCTGGCGAGGCCACGCCTGGAGTGTTTGGTCCTGTTCTGGCCGCCCTTATTCTGTATTCCTTCTGTGTAATGCATTCCTTTCCTCTCCCAGGAAGCTGCAATCATGTCTCTCGGTGGGTTTTTTGCCTTGTTAGAAAAATAGGTCATAACCATGCAGCTGTAATATTTTTTTCTAGCCAATCGAGCACAGTATTAAGCTCAACTTCATTTTAGAAATGTTTTTGCTGTCTCCAGGAAAAATATAATAATTTAAAAAAAGGAGATTGTAGTGTACATTATATCCAGGTGGTGAACAGTTTGCAAAATTTGTTTCTTTAAAGCTTTATGCTTGATTTTCTTAATTCTAGATAGGGGTGTATTCTCTTCAATGTCTGTCTCTTGCTGTTATGGTCTTATTTACAGTGTTTAAGTGTGCCCAGTGATACCTTAATTAAACTACACAGCTGGTTTTGCAGGAAGGTTGCCAAAGACATCAATTTTGATTTTATACAAATGCAAAAATAGTGCTCTCCAGTAATTATTTGGGGGAAGGGAGAAATAATCCTTTCATGTGGAAAATAGCTTTTTGTCATTAAGTACTTTAATTTCATCTGACTGGCCCTGTCTCATGTTAAATCATTTTGTTTCAGTGGGAGAACAGTTAGACCCTCTTCTGCATTAAAAGTCTTTTCCTTGTACCAGGTGAGGTCAATGTGCCCTTAGGATGTGAAGCCACGAGCTCTGTCCCATCTGTAGGAAACACCTGTACTGTTCTGAAGCCCTGGATAGTCCTCCCAGTTGGATGAAGGAGAGTCAATCAAATCGGAAGCACCCGTTTTTCTAAATACCAGTTCTGAAAGCTGCTGGTAATAATGCCCTCAGTGCTGTAGATTTTACTCTGGGTTCTCCTCTTTCCAGGTTAAGGAAGACTTCTTGATAAGCAAAACACTACAGTGGAAGAGATCACTGTCCTAAGTTGCAGAGTTGTTTGCCCTTACTAAATGTGTAGTCACAGGATGACTCCTATTCAGTATTCTTTTAGAAGCTGGAAACACCACTAACTCTTCACTTCAGTAAGTTATTCCAGTTTATAAATCAGTGTGACAGCCCATCCTTGAAAATCAGTTGGGCTTTTAAATATGCCTAGTTTGTCAGTTTGCAAAGTATGTGTTGTGGCAATGCCTGGCTTTGATCAATATGCATTGCATAGTGGTGGCCTGTACAGCTACTGCTCTGATAAAAAGGACTCCAGACGATGTTAATGGGATGGGCAACTTTATCCTGAGTGGTGGTGATGGTACTGGTGACTGTAGAAAATGATGATGCGATACGGTGTTTAATTATCTGAACCATCCTGAGGCTGTAGCCAAGAAAAGAAATGTGACCCAGAGGTAATCAAATGGGAGGTAATCCATTGCAGCTGCCATGGAAATTCTCCATCCAACTCCAGTGTTCAGTTTCGAAGCATCCTCGCAAAATTGTAAAAGGTTTGGAGAAAAAAGCTGAGAATGACTAAGCATGAAAACACAGGATTTATAGTGACATGCTATGTAATGACATCCTTTTAAGCCTTTATTTGCCAGCAGAGATGACTTGCTTCTGCTTTGCACCCTAGCAGCACAGTGCACTACAGTCTTGGGTCTGCTGCTGTGGGGTAGATGAAAGCACCTTTGTCAAAAATTCTCTTCAAACAAAGGAAGGGGTTTGTATGGTTTTTATAACCTGGGTAATTTAGGCCCATCAGTTTAATGCTGACCTATGGCATAGATTTATTTCAGCAAAAAGGAGAGGGCTCTTGAGCTTTTCAAGCCATCTTTTCTGACTAATGAAACCCCTTTGTAACCACAAACTTTAGGAATTCTTAGTCTAGCTGTTTACAGTTAACTACCAAAATTCTTTATCAATCTGTGTGTTTTGCCCTGTGGAGAACAGATGAAAGGGGAGGGGTTTGTTTAGTTAGAAGTAAATATTAAAAAATAGAACAAAATTTAGCAGCTGAAAGGGAATGCTGAACGAATGTGAATAACTGTATTTGGGTTTGGAACAGGAAAATGCAGCCTCCTTATGGTTGCAGACCTACTACGCTAAATCTTTTTTTAACTCCATTTTATATGAACTTTTAGGCAAGTAATACAATAATACCCCAACCAAATATAGCACTGCAGTATGGAGATTTGAACACATAGAGGTTCAAAGTTTGTAGAATCAATCCACCAGAAAAAATAGACTGTTCTGGTAAGTTTACTATAAAATTAATCTGATACACTCCTGAAGGAAGGAAAATTAGGGCTGCAAAGGCTGAAAGTAGGTTCTTGCAAGTGTGCAGCTGCTTTGTTGTCTTGGTCACAAATTTCCATTCAACTTGACAACCCTTCCAGCTTTATAGAGCTACAATTGCTCATATAATTGAAGGGATGCTTGGGAGTGGATACCTGGATATATAGTATTCTGTCTGCCCAGGGTTTCTGTCTTCGTGCTGGGAAGATAACACACTTATTCCGTGTTTCCAAGTCTCTTGAGGAGTTCTAAAATCATTTGGCCACATGAGTGATTTTCTCCCCAGAAAAGTAATGCCTTTCTGGATTACACCAGTATGCTTACAATCAGATCTGTAAAAAAAAATCAATAAAGCAAACAAACAAAAAAGCCCTAAGCCCCTACTTTGAACTATTTTATCCTGTCTCATTGAGAGGGAGTATGTGTGCCATGGGAAGGACAGTGAGAAGAAAATTCTAGCATGTTGAAGATTTCCTTTGTTTAAAATGTCAGCAAATAAAAAAAGGAGATTGTCCCTGCAGCAATTTAAGGTGGTAGCCAGTGCTAATTCTTTCCATTTTAAATGCTTATTCAATAGCATTACCAGACTGAGATTACCTTTTGGACAAAAATAATACAAGTGGAACAAATAGCTTATATGCAGAGCAATTGAGTTGATGTTGCCATAGGAACCTTTATTTTTCTCTGTCGGTATTTTAATGGTGCAGCCTTAATTGCATTTAATAACATGTATAGTTTTTTCCTTGCGAGTATGCGTAACTGAAACTCTGCAAGACTCAAAGCTACTGCAGCGACAACTTCTTATACCAGTAAAGCTGAAATACTGATGTGGTCAAGAAACCAAAGCATTTTCCTCTGCACAGCCTGACTATTTCTTACCTATTCCTGTTGAAGCAAAGTGGTACCAGTCAGGGAGGAGAATAAGCGATAACAACCTGGAAGAGATGTGAGTGAAGGTGAACTTTATAGATACCTACAAAACCATGAGTGATTGAAAAGGAGAGGTGAGCTGAGTGTTCAGATGTCCAGAGATGGAAGCATCAAATTAAGTTAGTCAATTTGAGTTCCAAAGTAAAAGGTGGGGGGGATGGTGTTGTATATCATGAGCAGTAGATGNATTGAAGCAAAGCAAAGTGGTACCGGGCAGGGAGGAGAATAAGCAATAACAACCTGGAAGAGACGTGAGTGAGGGTGAACTTTATAGATACATACAAAACCATGAGTGATTGAAAAGGAGAGGTGAGCTGAGTGTTCAGATGTCCAGAGATGGAAGCATCAAATTAAGTTAGTCAATGTGAGTTCCAAAGCAAAAGGTGGGGGGGTTGTATATCATGAGCAGTAGATGTGTGGAGCTCCTTGCAGGAGGATGTTGGAGATGCTAAAAATGTATGTGGGCTCCAGAACAGAGAGGATAAGTTGTTCAAGAATTGCTAAAAGTAGTAGCTGTCTCTGTCTCAGGCTGTCTCTGATGATGAAGAAATTAGAGGTTGGGAGGGCAGTTGTGGGAAATGTTGAGCAGTTCTCTGTTGCCTGCTCATGGCTGTTCTTGTGGATGGAGTCTTTGGCTAGACAGACACTGAGGACTTCCTTGGTCAGACCCAATATGGCGTCCTACTTTGTGTTATTAACTCAGGTTACAACTTACTGTATCCCAGTGCTTCTACTGGTGTTTGCAAAGAAATAGCATTTCCTAAAAAAGGGGGAGAGATGAGTGAAGAATATGTGCTGGTTATGAACAAAATGGATGTCAATCCCCTTGGTATCTGTGCCTGCACATATTCAGACGTGCTTTTTGAATTGCTGTGTTTGATGATTTAATGCCATCTGTTCCTCAGACAGGTTCTCTCCTAATAGCTTAAACACAATTTTTTTGGGGGGTTGCAAAAGTATTTTCTTCTATTTCCAAAACACTGAACACAAACGTTAAGTTATTCTGGGTGATGACCTTCAGCATTTTTAGGAATAGAGTAGTGAAAATTTGACCTAACCTCTTGTTTTCAGCTATGAAACTTAGATGCTTGGAGAAAAAAAAAAAAGAAAACGGGCTGTGGTTCATGGAGAGGGCAAAAAGTAGAAACAGATTAGCTTTTTCTTGCAAGGAGAAATGTATTGCTGTCCTGATTTTGCTGATTCTTTCCTTTTTTTGTCTGGCATTTCTCAACAGCAGGATGCAGAAGGGGTTCTATTATATCAGAGCACAATAGTGTAACAAAGCAGTAACACAGTTTAATTTTCCATGGGGAAGGCAGGCTTTTATCAAACCGTGTGGAGGAGAGTAGTGATGGACTAGATTTTCATTATTAATGTACTGCATGTCCCCAGTGAATTGCAACAGTGTGATGCTGTTGTTCTGTGAGCAGTGGCAATGAGTTGTATCATCTTTCTTAGCAACGATTTTTGTTTCCAGCATGGAGGACTCCTTCTAGTCTGTAAAGCCAGAGAGAGCAAAATGCATTTTCTTCATCTCTGCATCGCTTTTGGAGCCAGCTCGTCTCCATGGCAACACATTAGCCTGAAAGAGATGTGGAGACTGGGGAGGAAAGGAATGAGTTAGAGCCAGCCGGGCGGTGGTGTGTGTCCCCAACGTCAGCGCATCAGCCTTTTGATAGGAGGATTTTGTTAACACCCATCCAAGGCTCCTGTGCAGAGCTTCTTTATCAGAGGAGCTGCCAGGGCATCTGCTTCCTTTCTGCATCCTTTTTCTATCTTTTTTTTTTTTCTTCCAAACACACCATCCACACCCCCGTTTTATTTTAGTTGCGGCCTCAGTGAAGATGTGCAGCTCATTTTCAGCTTCCCGTGAGCTGCCTTGTGCTTTGGCATTTTGCAAAGGCAGGAAGGCATGGCTGCATTTCACTTGACCTTAGCCGCGAAGTGAAATCTCCTGTATGTCACTGAAGGATACTGACTATGCAGAAATTTATTGAAGCAGATTATTATGAACTGGACTGGTATTATGAAGAATGCACGGATGGTAAATATTTCTTTCTAGTCTCTCATTGCAGAATTTGGAGCTTGCAAGACCGGAGCATCATTATTCAATAGTTTTAAAAAGGAAATACCCAGAAAAAGGCAACACCCAGGTGCAGCAGAGATGCCTGCACCTCTTTTGCACCTCAGCATCACTCGTGAGTGTGCTGCAAGAGACTCTGCTGTATAGCTTTTTCGTCTCTGAAGGGAGTGGCAGAGCAGCATATGCTCTGTATGAGTGGTCTTCGGGCAGGGAAAAGAATATTTGAAAAGCTAGCTGTATGTATAATAATTGAGCTGAATTTAGATATACTGATGGTAAGATTGATTGCTGGTTTGAGTTCGAAATGCATGTTTTTCCTGCATTACCAATATCCTGTAATACATATATATTTGATGTGTTAATAGGCAGTACATATTTTCTCTCTGGTTATTTGTCTGTGGAAGACATTAAAAAATGTAGATTCTCAAGCAGGTTGACTTTTTGAACTGGAAGAATTACAAACTCCGGCAAGCATTATCTTTTGTGCCTTTTGCAATTTTTATGTAATGTTTGCTAGGGTGATTATTTTTGTATCAGGACGCTGAATGTTTTCATCAGGCTTCTGATGGAAGGCACATAAGAAAGGGTAGGGAGTTGCTAAAACTGTATTCTCTGCAGCATGAAAAAATCAAGATGCCTTATTGATGGTACTCTGAAGCAAAATGTAGTCTTTGGGAATGCAGTAATTGTATGTGGATTTTATTCTGGTTGGAGAGCTTAGCTTAAACAAGGCAAGTCCAAGATCACAGTGAAGCAAAGCACAGAAAACAGGAAGGCCCTGGGGATGATGTACATATGTAATACACAAAGATATTGCAATGATAGTGCTCTGATAACAATACCGGGGAGGACATGAAGTGTAAAGATAAGGGTGACAAAATTTGAATGGTTTTTTAAGGTCTTTTGAGTGTCATGTACCTCTGTTTGTTTCTCAGTACTAGATTTTGGACCTGAATGCAGTTCAGAAACTTGTTACGCTTGAACGTCTCTTATATTTAATTGATTATTCCTGTCCAGGTGTTCATAGAGAGAGGTGCATATTTATTTGAGAGATCTGACCACTTTAAGTTGGATTGAATCCATTATGTAACCTTTATCCTCTAGGTTTAACCCTAGTAAATACTGTAGCATCTGATTAATCTGCATGATGTAACAGGCTGAGTTGGCCTGCTTTTAGAAGCTTCAGAAACAGACCAGTTGTACGGTCAATAGAAGCTGTAGCTTCTCCCAGGTTAAGGCTCCCACAGGTAGCATTTGGGTTTGTTTTATTTTTTTTCTTTTCAGTTGTTCATTATTTGATCCCTTGTCTTTCTGGTTAAAGTGTCATTATGTGGAAATGTGGTGTGCCTGAATGCCTGAGCTAAGGGCTGATCTGCTCACCCATTTTGTCTTAAGGTGTGTGCTGACCTGGAGAAACTGTGGGAGTTGCATGGCAGTGGAATAAGCAACAGGTGTTGGGCAAACATTTAAATACCTTGTGGGATGAGCGCCTCAGGTGCACAGTAGTGGTTGGTCTGATTCTGGACTTACAGGTTTTCCTGTCAGTGCTGAGCCCCTGCCCAGAATACTTCTTCCACAAGCCGAGATCTGCAGAGAGTCAGCTGGATTATGTGCTGGCTGTCTGCTTGAAGTACTTGGGAAGTTATTCCCTAGGAGAAGGAAGGGTTTAATGCATGATAGGGAAATATCTCTCCAGCAGGTAAGGCATAATGCTTTCTTGCATTTTTTATTACTGTTATTTTTTAATTAAAGTATTAGTTTTTACATGATGAAGGATAATGCTGTCAGTCCTGTCTCAGCCTCTCGGGTGAATGGCAGTCTCATAGTGTTCATAGAATTTTATGGGGTTTAGCTTCCTTTTGCTTCTTTGAGTTCAGGTGTGTGAGAGAGGGGAGGATTTGAGAGATGCAGTGGAAGACATAGTCTTGGCCTTGGATACTGGCTTGTTCATTTGGGTTTAAAATAGTGTTGGCATTTACCCTTGACAGAGAAAGGTATTCTAATTGTGGTAGGAGACAAAAGGCATTGCTATAGTAGAAAACAGAGCTCTTCCAAAGACCTGGAACAGATGGCATATTAAAAGAACATGCCCGTCTCTTGATTGGTTTTTGATTTTTCTGCCATGTATTTGTTGATACCAGAGTCATTTTCCTGAGTTTCTTTTTACATTCAGTATAGTGAGATAGGCAGTTGCAGCTCAGCTGACCTGTTTTGAATATCTATTTTAAGACAAATTGAAGCATAGTTAGAGAGCCAATTTCTCTGCCATACATGGACTCTCCAGAGCTCAGATCTATGTGTGCAGTCAGTTACGATCCCACGCAGTTCACCCTTCTTTATAAATACAACATTGGAAAACAGTGGGTGGTACATTAAAACTAATAGGAATCCTCACAAGGTAATATCCTGCAGAATTATTTTTCTGATGAAATTGTTCGTACATTCTTTGTCAGAGCCTCTAGGACTCAGATTTCCATTTAAAAGACATCATTTGGTTTCTTTTGTTTAATAATTTTTTTAACAGCATATGGTTTCTTGTTCTTCAGAGAAAAAAAACCAGTCTAAAATTATATCAGGATATAAGGTTTAATGCTGTTATTTAACTTTAGGGTAAAGAAGTGACTCACTGTTACCTCAGATGTAATGAATTTCTGTAATATCTGACATAGTAATGGTGTCTTCACCTTGGGTTTGGTGGTGGTATTTTTTTTAATATCTTGCAAAAGAAAAAGAAAAAATGCTAGAAATTTACAATTTATGAATCTTGACAAAGACTCATTCCAAAGGGTTGGAATAATTAATTCTTTTACATAAGGTCCTTTACAGAGGTTATTTTTGGTAAGAGTACATGGAAATAGACAATAAAATGTCACACTCTATGTGAACCACTGGTGTTAACTAACATCACAATAAATTGAAACTTCTATAAATAACTATTACACTGTGCTTTTTAGGTACATTTTCAAGTATAATATTTTATAATATGAGTGACAGTTGTCACCTTATTTGGCATTAGCAAAGTATATTGTGTAGGTGGAATGGAGAAAGAGCTGGGCCTGTACTTGAGTAGGCAAGTAGCTATTTTCATAGCAGACTTGGACAGAACTAGTGATAAACAGGAAAAGGTGAAACTTTTGTAGACCCTTATCACAAAAGATAATATGAAAGTTTAGGTTCATATAAGTGTTTTTTTATAGAAAAAAGATACATTCTTAAAAATCCCGCACTCAACTCAATTTGGGTGAAAAAATGTAATACTAAACCCCCACAAACTACCAAACAAGTAAACAAACAGATAAATATATACACACAGAAATTTTTATGAGTGTGCTTGTTCCCTGCCTCTCTCAATATTTTTCTAATGAAGAATGCTTTTTAGAAAAATCCACATGACTTTAGAGCAAATTACTTTTTTGGTGGTTTCTTTCATTAGTTGTTTATTTCTACCTCAGCAGTTCATAACAATGCATGGGTTCAATTGTCTGCAATTCCAGATGACTTTGTGAATGTGCAATTGGATCTTTCCTCCTCCTTTTGTTGGCCATGAATTTTTGCAATTTCTTGTGGAGGAAATGGTGTCTTTCCCTTTTTTCCTCTACCAGACCCATGGTGTGCCTGGTTTGTTACATGTGCTGAACCTTCTAACTACTTTTATGTTTGCCTGATCCACTCCATCTTGTTCCAGCACCCCTTCCTGTATTTTCTTCCCACTCATGTTGAAATGTTTTTACCACCTGTTACGTTTGCAGTTACTGTTTAGCGCTTCTCTCCTCTGTTTTATTTTCCACTCCACTGATACAATGATCAGCAAGCCCACTAACTTTCCTTTTAACAATAGTGGACAATGTTATTGCTTGTTCTGCTTGATCTCTTATGAGTGATTACTAATTGTTGCCTTGCTTATGTTAGTGTGCTGACCCGTCATCTCCCTCATAGATTGGCCCCTTTTGTGTCCATGCCTGTGTACAGAGTGGCCCTGGTGTTACTCTGAATCTTAGTGGATGCTGGCACTGGGTGTGCTGTTGAAGTCCATGAGAATCTTATTAATACCTTTAGCATGCAGTCTCTGAAACAGCCCTTGCTCTATAGGTATTTGGCTAAAATGGTCATTCAGGTTGATCTTGTTTTGCTCCCATGTCTTTTATCTCTGTACTTGATAAATATAGTTGAACCTTGCTTATATTTATGTAATGGTTGATACCATTTTCCTGTTTTTCTGCTTTTTGTCATGCCACTTTTTTCTCTTTACTCCTTCACTGACTCCCTGTTCTTTGTCAAGTCACATAAGCCATATAAGGCAACATACATTGCAGCATAGAGGTATTTTTTGTTTTCATTCTGCTCAACTGCTAAATATTCAGATAAGTGTTTTCAGCTAATCCTGTTTCTTTCCCTTTCTGCAAGAGTAACATGCTGTCCCTTTGGTTGAGTGACAGAAGATATTTTATGTGGGATTTTGAAAGAGTGGGAAACATAAAACCAGTAAAAATTTGAACAAACTAACTTTGCTTGACTGTACATATTAACAGAAGGCACACATTCAATAACCAATTTATCTCCCTCCCTGAAGAGCCCACCCCAAAATACCCACATTTCTTCACCAGCATGCTTTAAATCCAAGTGCTGCCATTTCATCTGCTGTTTTTAGACCTGTTTGCTTACGGAGAATCTCTTTGTTCTCGATGCAGCATTGTTAGTAATAGTTTATTGTGCAGAAGTTAGATATTTTTATTGATAAGGGAAAGTTAAGATTATTTGAATGCATTGGACTTCCTTGGAAATAATGAGTCAGGATATGAGGGTTTGTTTGTATTGTGTCCAGCCTCACCCTTCTTCAAACTAGCTCCCGGTTTGTATGTTTCCTGTTTCATGGCAAAGCTGCTGAATACACTCTGTACCTCAGTGCAGGCGTTGTACTAGGAGTGTGCTTGGAGCACTGCAACCCCCTTAACAAGCTTCCTGACAGGAGGTAAAGGTCTTCAGACGCTAATTCAGAGTGGGAATTGCAGCAAATACACCAAATTTACTTCCCAGTGGCAATCCATAAAAATAAATCTTCATTCTGGTATACTGTTAAAGTCCCTGAGTATATGTTTACAGGAAATATTAAAAATCTCTTTTAAATCTTTCCAGATTAGATTATATATTTTCGGAATGGAATACAATCTAACTTTTTTTTTTAAAATTTTATCCATAGCTACTTATTGTTTGGTGTTTGTTGGAAACCTGGCTTGTAATCTTTAGCGGATAAATATTCCTATACTGTTAAGGGGCTGTAATGCAGCATACATGAAAAATGAGTTGATAGTGCGAGGGTGGGGCATACATTCCTTCTCCACCCATTATAAATTTGCATCAGCATTTATCGTATGCTGATATCAAAATAGGAATTGCAACACTTTGTCTCAGCTTTTGAATGTCAGAGTCCTCCTGTGTGGCAGGAGTTGATATTAGTCACAGTTCAGAGGCCAACTTGTGGGAATGTTCACTTACTCTCCTTATTTTGTCGTGTATTTTGGGCAGCAACATGCCTGCTTTCAGTGTGTCCTTCATAAACTAGATGTCTGGCTGTAGTTGAATACTCCTCTGGATCATTAAAACTTGCAGCATGTTTGGCAGGGGTGACTTTTCTGTCCCTAAGCTTTAAAAGGTGCTTCTTGCATTCTTTTAGTATGACTTACTGTTTTGGTTACTCTCTCAATTTCCATTTTCTAGCTATTACTGAAATGTGATAAATTGACACTGAATAGTGAGTAGGGACTTAAGACCCTTACTGTCTGAATGTAAGTATTTTTTTTTGAGAGCTGATTCAAGGCACAGAAAAGCTCTAAGAAACTAGATGTAATTCTCATTATTACTAAAATGACATCTTTTAATGTAATGATTTGGGGAGAAAGGGACAGTCCAGTTTTTCCCCCAAGGGAGTTCTTGAGGTTACTGCTGCTGCTGAATATTGCAGTAAATTTTGGCAGTCAAAGATCAAGTTGCCTTGAGTAGCAAGATCTTTTTTTATTCAGAAATGAGTGTTTCTTTCCACAGCAACCACTTACATGTATTTCATATCCTTTGGCTATTATTGATATAAACATTATTGCATTGTTTGCATATAAATACCAGGAGTTTAAAATGTAGAACAGAATCATTCATCATTACTGAATAAAAGGAGTTGCTTCCCATCTCATACTTCCCCCTTCTTCCTCAGCACCAGAGAAATGGTAATAGAAAAATTGCTCCTACATGACCCAAGCTGTTACGTTCTGGTGGCTTGTAATGTAATGTTTGTCTGTCTGTTCCTAGCAGTTCTGTCCCCTCAGAGGAAGATGAGGCACCTTTGCCTTGCAGTGCTACCACTTTGCCTGCAAATGCTTTGCCCCATGACGTGGATAGGAATGCTTTAGCAGCAAAGGGTGCCTGCTTGCCACTGCAAGTAAGGGAGGCAACCTGGCAAACATTAGATATCTACGGCTGCAAAAAGTTAAATAAGAAAGTTCGCCTGCCCTGTGTATGTAGTCAAGATTAGCAAACACAACCTGTTGGGAAACAAGAGGTTTGAGCACAGGAGATTTGTTTCTTGTCGAACAAAGGAGAGATGTATGCACCCTTGAAAATTAACTAGGGTGCCATAGGTGGACTTGTGAGGTATTTCTCTTCCCGCAGCAGACTGAAGAGAAAAATGACTGTGGTCATTTGACAGCTAATGTGATGTGTCATTTAAGTTCTTTGTACCAGGTTAATCTCTTTTTTATAAAAGCAGTAAAAAAGCTCCTTTCCCCAGCCTAATTCTTCACGCAATGGTTTTAGCCTGTGGTGGATGCTGCAAGTCAGACTTTACTGCACAATAGCCCTGGGTATCAAGATCTCTCTGCCGGGTGGGATTGGCTGTGTTTGAGCACAGGCTCAGGCTGTTCACAGCTCCGGTGAGGTCTTGCTGCGTTGGGCAACTCGAGAGGTGATTTATGACTCTGAGACAGTGCACACCCTTCCCCAGGTGTGACAGAGGCTGGGTCAGACTTCCTTGTTGAGACACTTGTGGGGAGCTACCACTTCACTCATAAGAGCAGGGGCAGAAGAGAGAGAGCCTTGGTGACGTGAGGAGAGTCAGGGAGGGGCTTTCAGCCCACTAACTTTGTCTGAAATATGTTGGTGGGGCTTTTGAGCAAAAACTGGCTACTGTCAGAGCTGGTCTGAGGAGCAACATAAACCTTCTAGTAATTATTAGACAGATGGTCTCTTCCCTCCTCCACCCCATCTGTACAACACCAAGCTCTTGCGCTAAGGACAAATACTCAGTCGCTCTGGAGTTCCCTGGCTGAGCATGTGAGTGAGGAAAGATGGTATCCTGCTTTGTGGAGACCTTGCTTTGCTCTCCCCAAAGATACCGCCTCCAAGGGAATGACTTTCCATCGCCTGTGAGACTAAGGCATCGTTTCGTGTCTATCTGGGATAACTGCAGCAATGTCAGTAAATGAAGAGGAAAGCTATGAATATGACTATGAAAAGGAAAAAGAGAGGGAATGCACTTTTGACAGGCAGAGCCTTGATATCTTGGAAGAAGGTACTTTTCATCTTTTGTTTTTAATCTTCCATGGTAGTAGCACATGGCAACATATAACTGACTTGAGTGATATTTGTGGATTAAATAGATGAAGTTTTGTGTTTTACATGTGAAGCCAGTACGTTTGGATGAAGTATTCATCTAATATCTAAATATGATAAATCTTAATCTGTGTGTACTTCTTTAAAGAAGAAATGCATGATCAACAGATGTAGGCTGTGCAATACCTATTTTATAATGAAACAGGAATTGGGAAATTTTCTCTCTCTGGAATTGTAGTGTGTTTTTTATATGCACACCATGTGTGTCTTATGAAACTGTGTATTTTAGGTTGTCAATCCCAGCAGGTGCTTCTAGAACAGAGCAGCAATTTTGTGCTTATCCATGAATTTGAAAGCGCGTACACAGAAATAATCCAAGTGTGGGGTCTTACGACTCAAATTTTCAATAAAAAAACAACCCAAAAACGTTGTCGTACTTTCTGGAAATAATGGGCAACTGGCCCGTTGAGATGGGAATGTATGTGCATTGAAAATCCTGTGCACATGCTGTATAGAGAGGGTACCTATTTTGGGGCTGCTTCCAGCCAATCTGGCAACCTTTTTCAGGGTTTCAGGTAGCAAAAGCTGAATGCACCATTCCTGTTATTTCATGTGCTGTAAATTTTGCTCTAAAACAGTAGTTTTATGGTAAAGAATTGTTACCTCCAATTAAACTGTTGTAAAGCTAATGTAAAGATGCTTTGAAGGTTTGTAAGCACAGAGAACAATGTGTTGTGAATTTACATCCTTATTCACCTCATGGTTAACAGTTCCCGTGTCCAGAGTCTTGGTGAATGAACCATGCTCTTTGAATCCCATTGCATAGGATTTTCCTGTAAAAACTCCCTCACAATCAAATATCCCACCTGGTTTTCAGACTTGTGTGTCTGTGCAAAAAAGAAAGGTGATGAAAGAAAATACTGGTAAAAAGAAAATTTAGAGCTGGGGTTTGTGATGGAGAGGAAGCTTATCAAGAGAGGCCAGCTGACATTTTTTTGTATCTAATTCCTTTTTTTTTTAGCAATTAAATAATTGCTGAAGCATACATCATGCTGTTCTTTTCTTTCTGCTGACTTTACCTTTCATCCAGATCTAACAGAAGCTGTTCTTGTTGATTTTGAGAGAGGGGAAAAAAAGCTGAGTTTTATCTGTGATAAATTTAGCCCTGTCTTTCTGCAGCGCCTTCCTCTCAAAAGCTCAGTATGTGTTTGAAATGTCTTCTAAAGATGCCTTCTCTTCTCCACCTCTGCATTCATGTCACCTACGTGCACAGTGTAGCAGAGATACAGATACACAAAACCAATATATGGTATCTCTATGTATCTTTGCACGTGGGAGTGCTTGCAAAGTGTAGTATTTCTGTAGGAGAATGGATGAGTCAATCCATTCTATAAGTAAAGCAGCTGGAAACACCAGCATGTAGCCTTTTCGTGCTGAACAAAAGAAACATTTTAGCTATATCTGGCTGTAAATCTGATACCAGAAATGGGAAATCAGAGGATAGGCTTCACTTGAACCATTTAGAGTTACTGAAAAGAAGAGGGTAAAAATTGTGTAATTAAGACTCCTTCACTGTTTGGCCTGTTCCATGTGCAGCACGTGTACCCGCTTCTTGACTATTAGAGTCATTTTGGTGTAGTGAGGTTTTTCTCTGTCCCAACATTTAGATGCTGTAACTTCCCTCAGTCCTGTTTCTGGAGCCTGTCACAGAACCAATGTTATGCCTGGCAGCGTTACAGTCAGCTCTCTTGATGAGAGTGGAAGCCACCTTCATAGAGGTCTGGGCAGAACAGTCCTACAGTCACTGCCTTGCTTTGGAATTTTAAAGTTGTCTGACAGCAATATGTTTACTTTTCATATGATAAGCTGGCCTTGGGGCTGCTGCAGTGAAACTTTGCTCAGGGATATCTGTTGATAGTGTCTACTCAGTTTTTCTTCGTAAAGGAACCTGAGCTGTGAAAGGACAACATGTCAGCTTTCTCTGATTAATGATTCGTTGGGTCGGCTGTTTCTGAAAGGGAGCTATGTTTTGATTCTTGCTTTTGCAGCTGGGAGAGGAAAAGACTCTTACCTATGTAGGACCTATGATGGCAGCCATTTCCATTTACTAATGTAGTGGTTTAAAAATCCTCTATCTAAAGTATTTAGTAAATGCAGGCAAAGAATCTTGTCTCAAGTTGAATTAAGAAGAAAAAAATAAGTCTTGGGATCACTATTAAAATCTTAAATCAGGTACTCCAGGGGTCTGACTTTCAGAAAATGTAAAATACAATAGGATGGAGGCCATTCAGAGCTTTGGAATCTGTAAATGCTAAAGCAAAAAAGATGGAGAGGAGTCATTCTCGAAAGCTTTGGCACAACTATTCCCTCCCAAGGAATAGGAAAAGATCACATATTTAAGAAAGGAGACAGCTGACAGTGTGTGGCTTACAGGCTTGTAACTTCATTTTACGATTTTTAAAGATGTCCAGTCCAGATCCTGGTTTAAGTCTTTCATCCATTCATTAGTTACATTGACTGCAGTCCAGGCATTTCTTGACAAGAAATGGATGGAAGAGAATGTCAAGACAGTAACTCAGTGGCTAGTAGTAAAAATCCTGCAAAAAAAGTTTTAACTTTAAAGAGAAGAGCTATGCTGTGCTGTGTCTGTAAATGATGTATGCATTAAGGCATTTAAGAGAATTAAGGTGAATTCTCTCTAGAGACTTTTTGTTATTTTCTTAGTTTCACTTTGAGTCTGTATTTTCCAAGTTACCACATTTGATCTGTGTTCATGCTGATTGAAGGAACAAGTGTCTGATGCTCTTTTTGAAATTTCTTTTAACTTGATTTTTCATTCATCACAAGAAAATTTGATGCAGTTCATGTCCTACTTAGAGGAATTACTTTGAAATTATTCCCTGCCTGAGGTTTCAGGCAGAGGTTTTAGAAAAGAAGTAACAGCAAAGTGGTTTTGGGTTGTTTTTTTTTTTGTGAACCTGAGGTTAAGTAATAACAAAGGTTTGTATGTGAGGCTTTAATATTGGACTTGCTAAGCTATTTGAATACTCTATGAGAGAAATGGCAGTAAACAAACACTCCTTGAACCATAACCTTAAACAGCAAGATAAAATCTCTTCCAGAAGAATCAGTATCTGCAGCTTAATATTAAAAGACTGTTTTGCAAACTGTGCCATTGAAATTACAGTAAGCTAGGCTGTAACATCTGAAGAAGACAAAAACCAAATCTGTTGGATTGTCTTGAACTTACTGAGTATGTATTGCTCACAACATGATGTTCTTCCAGACTCCTGTTCTTCCAGAGCTCCTGCACGGAGCTCGCCCACAGTGTGACCTGACAATTGTGAAGCAGCTGGTGTGCTGTGACCGCTCCTTATCCCTCTACCCAGGGTCACCCCTGTCTGCCTTCTGGAGTGACTGGCCTGCTCCGTGCTGGGGGAGGCTGGGGGAACTGCTGGGGTGTTTTGTTAGGATGTGGACTTCTAGCAAGTTGTGACTTGGAAGCACATTCTTCAAGCTCTGGTGACAGTAGTATCTTAATATTTTTTAAGCTCTTTAGGTGGGCGTATTCTCTTAGGGCTGTCTCAAATGTGGCAGGCAACAGCAGATCTGAAGCCTCTGTCCCAGTTTAGCCAGGGCTGCCAAAAGCACCTCTGCATAGGAGGAGAAGCTACCATGTTTATCTTATACTGTGGAAAATCAGTAACAGCTGATAATTTTCTTGAGTTTATTTAAAAGGTGATATACCTAACATGGCAGAGTTTCAGAATAATAATTTTCCTGAGTTTATCTGGAAGGTGATATACTTAATATGGCAGCGTTTCAGAATTCCACATGTGCTTGCCTCAGGTTGATGTAGTGCTCACAGTAACCTGTGCCAGAGCATAACTATCAGTGGCGCTGGAACTGAAGCTGTGATTTTTTGCAGGTGCATTATCCCTGGAGTGTAAAAATAGCCTTTGAGAAATGAATCCATCGAGAGCCGAGGAGTCTGAGTCTGCCAGGGCCTTCGATGGCTAACGTTTGCCAAGTGGCAGCAGGGAGCGTGGCTGGTCAGTCGGGTTTGCCATGTGTGTTCTGTGTGGCTCCATGTGCATCATTCAGGATGCAATGCCCTTGCCGTTGTATCTTTGGTGTTTGGACAGAGCTGTGAGCAGAGGGGAGCGAGCCAGAAGCTGTTTGTGAGGCAGGGCTTGCGGCAACTGAGCTAGAATATAGCAGGCCTTGCCACAGTTAAAGGCTTCGGGTAGGGAACTGTCCCGGTTTGAGACAAAATTCGGAGGAATGTCCGATTTTGAACGTCCTCTGATAGAAGGCAGGTTACAGCCGCCCCTCCCCCACCAGGTTCGGGAAAGAAATATTCCTCGGAGGAAAGTGAAAGGGAAAGAAACCTATTTGTATTTATAATGCTAAATAATAAAACCTCTTACTGTGGAGAGAACCTGGTGAAATTAAAAGTCCTTCTCTAGGTGTGGCTGTTCTCTCTCCACAGTTGGGGTGTGGCCCCTCCAGGCCGTACTGGGGCTCTGGACCAGAGCAGAACAGTCCAAGGAAAGTTTTTACCTCAGCTAGTGAGCCGGGTAAACAGCAAAGAATTTTAACTCTCTGTCTCTCTCCTGAGAAAAAGCTGGAAAACTCAGGGAAAAAAAAAAGGAAAGGGTGCTTCCTCTGCTCTTGCCGCTGTAGAAATACACAAAGCAGTAGCGACCTTGGAGCACAAAACTGTTTTGAAAAGTTCGTCTGGCTTTTTTTTCTTCCTGTGGCACCCAGTTTTAAAGACAGAAAGGCACAGGGATCATGTCTGGACATAGAGCAGCGATAGGGGATACAACATCATAAAGTCACCCCAAGACAGGAACTATTATGAAAAAAAAGCTCTGTCCCCTCCCGCCACCTCACCAATAAGAAGCATGGGTGTTTAAATGGCAAAAGATCTGTGCTCCATGAACAACACTGGTTTCCCCTGATGGAGTTTCTGATGAAGTAAATTTTGGTAGTAGGGAAATCCTCATGCACTAGGGCCTTACCTGTTAGACTCTATAATTCTTCAGGTCAATATTATCTGCCCTAAAAGTGAAAGTTTACAATAACAACTTATGTTTCCCGGTAGTTAGAAATAGACGGAAAGAGGAGCAGTGGGAGCTGGGCTTTCCTCTTCAGCAGTTGCTGCTCTCTTGTAGTTCTTTAGTTTATCAGTGGTTGATGGGTCTCAAAAATGGAGAGGGAGAATGCGTTGAGGAGGGATGCAGGGAGCAGGAGCTGGGGATACCTGTGACTGCTGGCTCCAGTGTTATTTTTTTTCTTTGTTCTACTTGAATCCTTTGTTTGGTGGATGGTGGCTCACTGCAGAAGCTGCCAGTAGTGGTATTCTTGTTCCCCTTCCTTTCCATGGCCATCTCCTCTTCCTGCAAACATCCTTTACTCTAAGTAGCATACTTGTTGAATAGGTGACTTTCAGGGAGCAATCCAGAAAGGTGCATGCATTCCTCCATCTCTCTGTGCATTTTCAGCTTAGGACTCAGTGCTCCATTAACTAGATGACAAGAAGTAAATGCCAAGTACATCCTTTCAGCTGTACCTATGTTGGGAAACACAGGGATGTCATTACCAGTAAATTTGCAAGCTCTAAGAGGGTATGAAGATGGTGCTAGGTACTTCAGGGCAGAGGAAATGTTTGATCTGTGTAGCATTTGTCCGTTTTTGTGTTTGGCTTTAAAAAAAACCTCAAATACTTTGAACTGCAAATGTGTGCCCAGTACCACGTATTTAGTGCTGTCATGAAAAGAATGTGATGGGAGCTTTCTCTGTTTCTTGTTTCCTGTTTTGGATCTGTGACATTAGCTTCAAAGCACTTTTCGAACTATGTGGGGTTTTTTAAATTATTCTTTCTTTCTGTATTTTCTATCACCCTTCTCCATAAGCTGAGAAGTGCAAAATATATTTGATTTGGCTGTTTGCATGCATCCGTGCATGCAAACAGTGCATTAGACACAGTGCTCCCTATCGCCCTCAAGCCAAAAACTACTCGTGTGAGTGAGCATAAAGAGGTCAGTAATTTGGCACTGTAGGTTTTGTATTACAAGGCACTGTCCTTCATTTGCTCTTGTTTTATCTTTATAGTAGCGTTACCAGGCTCTCATACTCATCAGAAACTCCAGCAGGCTAGAAATCTACTATGCATGATCCATTAGATAAGTGGCGTGTGGGGGGTATTTTTCCTCTGCATAGTTCACTGATCACACCTCTAAATGGTTTTTCAAAGTAGTGGGTGTTTTTCACTGGTAGGTTTTTTGATCACTAAAGAAATAAAAACTCCTGTACTAGGAATTGGCCAAATGTTATCTTGTAGTGTGTGGAGGTTGAATAACTAAATATTTAGACACTTCTAAGGTTTGGGTTTATTTAAATGATGCTTTTGAATTCCACTCTCACCCTCAATTTTCATCTTCTCTTCCCCATAAGCCTTGATTTCTGAGTAATGGAAAGCAAAACCTCTTTGCAATTTTGCCCTCCTTCCAAAAGGAAATCCTTCCTTTTAATTGTAGCTCTGTGTTTCTACGGTATTATATGTATTAGTAGTAGTAGTAGGGGCAGTAGTTGATTAAAGAATTTTATGATATTCAGCCTACTGAAATTTATTTCCACTTGGAGAATGAAGAGGATGCATAAAAGGAAATTCCTGCTTTGAAACCCTTTCACCCTGGCAGAGTAGTGTGTGAAGGTCTCTGTTTTGACAACCACCAACAGAACTTTGACAGAAACTTCGAGATATAAAAACTGTTGGTGACCAGATTCTATTTTGCTGCTGTTAATGTCTGTTGAGATAATGCTGTGGTATTGCTTTGCCAGGTTAAAGTTTAAATGGGAAATTCTGAAGGAATAACCCAGGGAGTATCCACACAAATCAACCTTTATCACTCTCCCAGCTGAGTGACTTTATTCTGTCTGTGGGAACACCATCTTTTTATCAGCCTGGCTGTTAGAGGTTATACATTTACCTGAATTAGGTGTGAGGTTGCCATAGTCCTACTCAGTTGTGATTGTTAGTGCTAGGTACAGAGTTGAAATGAACTTGCTAATGACAATGTCAAACATTATTTTATAGTAGTGAAGGAATGTTGTAACCAAGGGAACTATTTAGTGTGCAGTTGTATTGGAAAGCTGCTGGCGTCAGGGTTTCTGATAGATGTTTTATGGTATGACTTATGAACTTATTATATTTAAAATAAAATTGAGGTTATGGTGATGTCAGTTTGTGTGTGTGTGGATGAATAGTCTTCTGAACATTACACCTTCTGTCTTCATGTGAAGTTTGTATGGAAAACTTCTGTTTAACCCATTTTTTAATTTTAGCCAATGTTCTCTGCAAGTTACTTCATTTTTTTCTGTGGAATCCTGATTAGTCTGCTTTTGAATGATATCACTTGTAGTTTATGGATGTACTGGATTTTTACCTCTGCGGTGGTAGAATTATTCTTTCTATTGGTGTGTCATGTTTGTCAGGTTATTACTTGGAAGCATAAACTTTTTACCACTTTCAGACTTATTATTTGGATAAATACAGTTCTATTTTGAATTTAAATGCAATTTTTTTGAATTTGAATACTTTTGTGTAGCATTCTTTGGAGTTCACTGGCACTACTCATGTCAATAAATATTATAAATGTTTTTAGGATGTGATCCGCAGAAGTAGAATTAGAGAAACAGGAAAATAAATGAAGAAAATTAATTTCTTGCCATAGTTTAAGCAATTTTCTCGTGTTTAAGTCGGGAAAAATATCCTCCAGCATTTCAAAAGATATTTAAGTACTATTTAAGTATTATCAATGTGCCTTAGTGGTGATCAGCTGTATATTTATATATATATGTGCAGATTATATATTTATGAATTAGGTAATGTCATTTCCTTAGTGTGACAAACTGTCTCCTGTTAATGTTACTGTACGGTTCTGCTTTTTTTTTCTCCTCACTATTTAAATCCTATTAGGCCTGATCTGTCTCTTCCCCTGCCTTAGTGTGTGCTAAAACAACATTAGCTTATTTGCCAGATGGAGCCTTAACTGACATTGCCAAGGGTAAATCCTCTGAAGAGCAGTTCAGGCTACAGCAGCCTGATAACTCATAGTCCATGTGATCCACTCAATTTCATTTACAGTTCCTTTTTCCAGAATCACAGGGTTTGAGGAAAAGGTGTAGTTGAAAATAGAAAAAATAGAAGGGTAGAACTGAAAGTGCTGTTGTTTCCTGTGATTGTTGGTGAATTTTTAGAAAACTTGTTGACTTCTAGGTAAGTTAGTGTAGCTTCTTAAAGGATTACCTGTAGTGGTAGACTGAACTTCCGCATACTTTCTTCAGTCTGATAAAACTCCTGGTTCCACCTTAGTGATTTATCATCTCAAGCAGTCTAAGTAAATATTTGTTATGAGTGATTGTGTGGTCACTGTGAGTATTACTTGCTTATTTTGTATGTGTTTTGTATTCACTTTGCTGTCTTATACCATAAAACCCAGTTCTTACCAACTTAATATGACATAATGTCTTTCTGATGGACAGTGCCCCTAACAGTATTGGAGTTGCTTATTCGTGGAGTAATGCTACTGCATGTCGTACAATGAGTAGGTGACATGATGGAATCCTAATTATGTGTCTAAGAACATCTGTTTTGACTTCCTGATTATTTTTTTTAATAAACTCAAGACATTCATCTTCAGAGAAGAAAGTTTTAATAATTTAAATTTCTTCTGATGCTGACAAAGGCAAGGGCTCATTACAAGAGGAGCGTTTGTATTCTCAGTATAACGTGAAGTTTGGAATTTCTTTTTTTTTTTTTTTAATGTAGGTTTTGGTGGGGGGAGTGAGGTTTGTTTGTTGTTTTGTTTCTTATGAGTTTTTAGCTCTTGATGCGCTTACCCAAAGGTTGACAAAAGTAGTTTTTAAGGTGACAACTTACACACAGCTAAACTTTGAAAGATATTTTTTGCAAAGGATGGGCTTCAGTGATCCTTGTGGGTGTCTTCCAGCTCAGAATATTCTATTCTGATCTTCCCCCAGTAGTACTACCTGTCTGATTAATGTTTTGCTTTATTTCTTCGCAGTTTTATGTGCTGAAAGAGTGGGCCAGATGACTAAAACATACAATGACATAGATGCTGTAACACGTCTTCTTGAAGAGGCAAGTATTACATCTGTTTAAGGACCCGTACACAGTATGAGAAAGTAATACTGAAATTACATGGTACCTCTACTAAACATTGTTGGTAGATTGTCCTCCAGTAGGGAGGAATAAGGGCTCTAAGTGTATGTGCACTTTATCTCATTGGTAAAGTAAATATTCTTTCTAAGTAAAAATAATTTGTTTACCTGAGTCAAATGGATTCATTACTTCTGATTATTTTTCAGTTGAGGCCATGTAACTTGTTCTTCGCCAAATGTTTGCCTTAATGAATGAGGAGGAGGAGGAATCATCTTAAAATGACACATATTTTTACAGTACATGTAAAACGAAGAGTGTCGTTATTGATGGATGTATTCTCTTCAGAAAATAATGAAAAAAAAGCTTGCAGTCTTGTATTCATAATTATTATCTCAGATAATTTCTTTCCAGAGAAGTACATAGGCATAAAATTAGAAAATATGTAGTATTTCATTTGTCTCCTTTTCTTCTCTTCCATAGGTTTGGTTGATTTGGTTGTTGTTTGTGGATTTTTTAACACCATTATTATGAAAATTGGTACTCCTGTAACCCTTAGCACTCAATAAATGTCAAAAAGCAACTGCCATGGTAGAATGCTTATATTCAATAAATATCATGATATATTTTTTGACTGAAATTAGCTGGTTTTCTGCAGTAAACTTGAGCAATGATTTTCCAAAGAATGCGTATGAGTAATGCTTTAGGTGAAAAATGTTACGACTGTATTAGTTCATGGCTGACTGCAATTTAATCCTTTATATTCAATTGCTTGCTTATTGCAATAGCGATGTCGAAAATGGGGTCTTTCCTGACAATTCAGTGGCCTGTTATTCCTCTAATTCTCCAAGGAAACAAACATGGGAATGAATGCTCACATCTCCCACCTGTTCTTGAGACCCCTCAGTGCAATACCATCTTACATTTTGTGCTTTGAGCCAAATCCATTCAAACACCTCTGTACAAAATACTTCTTAAAACTGATGCTTTACCCGAAAGACTTCTCCTGGAATAATTCATCAGCTTGTAGTAACAGTCTGTTACTTGTTTGTGCCCTGCTCTGTTTGCCTTGTTTGGCTGAGATTTACTGCATTTGTTTTGTGGCTCCTTCTAGTAATGATGGTAGCATTCTGCCAAACTGTTTCCTCCCCTGAGTCCCTGTAGCCAAATGTCTCTAGATCCAGGCATCACACTCATGGGAGCAATGCCTGAAGGACTTGCTGAGCCAGTATTTTAAAGCTTCTTGTCTACTTTTCTATCTGGATGTTGGCAAGGGAAAAATAGGAGAGTGTATAATATGTCAAACTTTAATAAAGCAAATACTACCAGTGAGTCTTTTTGTTTTATGGACCATCATTTCGGATGAAATTACTCTGTTCATAGGGAGAAGTGCACTTACAGCACCTTTCTCTGTTCTCCAGATGATGGTTATCATAAGAGTTTGCATCCATTTGCAGAATTTAACTCCTGTTGCTTTCATGCATAAAGATGAGAAAAAACCCAAAAGCTACCTCTTGTCTGTCCTTCATGTTTGCAAGTTTCAGGTGCTTGCATTACAAAGTTGATAGGTGAAAGGTGCAGCATTTGGGAAGGTAGGAAAGAGAAAATCTTGAAACAGCATATGTGCAGATACTTCAGAAGTCTATGCCTGTTGCCCTGAAACTAAGGAAAGGCCTGCCTGGGTATGTGGTACAAGTAGGAGCAGATTTCTTTGTGAATCCACTTTCTCGTCTTTTTCTAGTAATAGTGTAAACATGTCCTGCCTCTCAGTATTATTTTTTGACACACTGATGTGATAAATTGGTTCCTTCTCGTTGTGTGAGTAAGAGAGAGGCCTGTCCCCAAACTGAGATGTAGAGGTGAATTGCTAAAAATTGCATAGGAAGTCTGGGAAGGTTATTTGAAGAGCCTGGCCATGCACTTACATTCCTCAAGTTAGAAGTTAAAAAATGTTTCTGCTAGATAGCTCCTCCTCTGTAGAGTCAAAACTGCAGCAAAATATTTTTTTCCACTCGGTATTTATGAAGTGAGCCAAATTAGTGAACAATAAGTTGGCTTAAAATATAAACCAAACGTATTTTGGCTAACTTTGTGGGACCTATTGTTCTGAAAGATTGTACATAAGATTACATGAAGATTTTATGGCTAGATAATGCCAGTAGCTTTCAATGCAAATATAAGTCTGACCTTCAGAAAACATTTGGAAAATGCTATTTGCAGATACAGCAGTGATCAATAACCTCTCTTTTTATTTACTGGTTATTATATAACTTTTTTTTTTCCATTATGAAAGCCTCTTCATTCAAATTCATTGGCTTCAAATCGGTGTGAACAGTAGCTCTAGGTTTTGTAGGCTTTGTCACTAATGTATGCATGACATAAGGTAGCATTGAGTCATAAAATCTGGATGGTGGTTAGGGGCAGTAAGTCAGCCCCAAACATTATTTCAGTGACAGGAAGAAAATTCGTCCTCAAATGGTGTTGAACTAAGGGTACATTAGGGAGTTAACCACAGCACCATTTTACCACTATTTAAAAAATCTGGTAGTTAAATAAGAAAATGATAAATAGAAATGCTTAATGAACAGTGCAAAATTCTATGTAGTTTATCATCCTCTCCCAGGCAGATTACAATCTCATGTATCAGCTTCTGCAAGGCTGAGACATCCGTGTGTACATGTCATCAACAGGATAAGCTTCTAGTTTTTATTGCTGCCTGTGGTGAACTTTGGAGACAGGTGATTTCCAGTACTGTGCTCATAGAGGAGAGGGAAGAAGAAGCCAAGCATGACATGAGAGTAACCAGTTAATGTAGATAGGGACATCTGCAGAAAGGAAAGAGTTAGGATTTGTTTTAATATGAAAGCACTAAGGATTGGCATACACTAAAATAGGAGCTGAACATTCATTGTGGTGGAACTGGCTTCTACTCCTGCATAGCTTATTGCCTTTTATTTGTAGGTGGAGCAAGTGGAAACTGAAAAATGCTTTGAGAGAGGGTCAGTCTTTTCTGAAAAATGCTGTTGTAACACATGCAAGAGTAAAATAGGAAAATTAGCAAAAAACCCCAAATAAATAAACCCTTACAGAAGGAAAAAGTCTTTTTATTGTTGAAGTGCTTGTTCTTTCCCTTTCATGGCAATTTTACCCTCCCTCTGATCCTTTCATGATTAAAAAAAAAAAAAAATTGAAATTAGCTTTCTATTCTTAATGCTTCACAGAAAGAACGGGACTTAGAATTAGCTGCTAGGATTGGCCAGTCGCTGTTGAAGAAGAATAAATCTCTGACAGAAAGAAATGATTTCCTGGAGGAGCAAGTAGAACACATCAGAGAAGAGGTAAGATTTTTATGCCTGAATGCTGTATATGCAATGATGGGGAGAATTTTCTTCTAGCTTCACCTTGTCCATGTGTTTGGCTGTGGGCAACCTGCTCCCATGTCTGACCACCCTCACTGCTAGAAATTTCTTCCCTATATCTAGTCTAAGTCTGCTCTCCTTTGGTTTAAAACCATTACCCCTTGTCCTATCACAATAGACCTTGCTAAAAAGTCTGTCCCCATCTTCCTTTTTTAACCCCCTTGAAGTACTGAAAGGCTGCAATAAGGTCTCCCTAGAGCATTGCCTTCTCCATGCTGAACAACCCCAATGCTCTCAGCCTTCCCTTACAGGAGAAGGAATATTTTTGTGGCCCTCCTCTGGACCTGCTTGAACAGGTCTGTGTCTGTCTTTGTCCTGAGGACTCCAGAGCTGGATGTTCACCAGAGTGCAGGAGAGGAGGAGAATCACCTCCCTCAACCTGTTGGCCACACTTCTTTTGATGCAGCCCAGAGTGTGGTTGGCTTTCTGAGCTGGGAGTGCACACATTGGTATGAGCAATAAAACACACCTGAAAGCATGTATCATTTCAAGTAGCACCTGTGCTTTAAAAGAGCTCTTTATCTGTGAGTACAGCTGTCACTAAACCCCAACTTAGTAACTGAGCTAGGAGCAAATATTGTTTCTCCTATTCTGAGACAGGGACCTTGCTTTTTGAATCTCATCCATATATGTTTTTGAGCAAGACAGAGCAGGAGAACAATGAACCACAGTAGATTAAAAACTTCGAAAATTGTTCATAATCAGCACTGCTCAGGGGTGTGAGATGTTGCATTATAGCCCTGAGATGGTCTGGAGGATAAAGTGCAGATGGAGTGATTGCTGATGTGTGATAAATGGTGGCGGGAGCACACACAGTGAAATAAAATCCTTTGATGTGGCCTAACCTTTTTGGCATGGAAAACTAGTTCTCTTCTGTCCCAAAGGAGTGCCGTTGCTTGCTGCCCAAGCCCCGTCGTGAGGTAGACCAATTTATTCATGTATTGGTCAATATGACACGTACTAGGTATGTGCAAGGTGACTGAGCAGAACTGTGCATTCATATCCATCCAGAGTGGAAAATGTGATTGAGGAAGGTGGAAGACACAGGCAAGCTGCCTCTGTCCACGTCTGTTTTTATTTATGCTCCTCAGTGGGACTGAGGAGCAGCATTAGGAAAAGTGCCACCAGAAATAAGCCTCTTACCAGGTGGCTTGGTATGGTGGGCCATATGTTCTGTCAACACCCCTCTTTCACACTGTTATTTTGACTCCTTCAGAAACTGATGCTTTTGAGGCAGAGCTCATCAGACTTTAAAGTCATGACACTTTTGCGTATTGAAAATCTGTCTTTAGTAGGTTGCAGATTTTCTATTAAAACTGCATTTTGAATATTTGAACAGAACAGTAACTAAGAAAACGTCTTAAGGGCAAGAGATAAGAGCAAAGAATTTATTTGGTACTTCTAAAATTCTGTAAAAATTGCCTAAAAATGGTTTGTCTGGGAGACACATGTTTTCTGTAATACAGGGACAAATTCTTTCTGATCTGTGGTATGAAATTAAGGTTTTATTGGTATACGTCTCATGGCATGAATAGTTTAGTTTTGTATCTCTTTGCCCTTTGTCATGACAAAACCTTCTGTCCATCCCATTTAGCAGGCTGAGGTTTTCCTGTATGCTGGTAACATGCCACATTGACAGGGACACGTCAAAGTAATAAAGACCTGTGCAAAATGCATCAGATTCTTGGGTTTTTGTTTTGAGTTTGTGTTGTTAGGTGCTGCTTAGTTTAAGAAGGGGCTGTGATCATGTTCAGTAAAAACTGATGTAACTGAGATTTTTGCTGTAGTGCACTAGAGAACAAAGGGTGAGTGGACTGAAGCAAGCATAGAGTGTGTGCACAGACACTTCAGTCGCAGTTTACTGTTTCAGTATTACATTCTAGAAGCATAAACATTATACTGAGGAAACTTTCTTAATTGTAAAGTAGTTTGGTGACAGAGATGGGTGTCTGCCTTTTCAGCGGCAGAGTGTATTTCCCAGTGTGTCTATCTGCTCTTCAGTAAGAATGCTGCAGCTCCATGTTCCTTTTTTCTGGGATGGTGCTACCTACACTTTAATATTGCCTCCTTTGAAATTAGAGCTCATTATTAAAGAAATGTAAACTGTAAATCTGCACAATGTGAATTGTATTTGGAATGGAGTAGGTTTTAGCTTCTCCTAATCTTTCTAAATTTCTCAGTTTCTGCTTCTTTTTCCTCTACATATTTTGTCTTATGTTTCTGAGGCTAAAATGGCAGCACTTCCAAGGCAGTCAGTCCTCAAATAACATGGCCTTAAACCTGTGTTAACTTCTGGGTAATACAGCCCTCTAGACCTGTTATTCAAATTCCAGGTCACCTGTCAGAGTTTGTGTTCTGATGATGGCAGGTTTCAAAGTCCAAGTTTGATTTTGTCCTGTGTAAAGTGAGAGGAAAGGAAAAAGCCGAATTATAATCTGGAATAGTGGCTTAAGAAGGGGAATACTGCCTTAAGAGTAGAAAGAAATGTTGGAAGGACAGAAATACTCTTTGACTTGGTACTTGCATGCATCCTGTTTACATACAGTGTAACAGGGTGTTTTCCCTTTGAGTAATTCCAACCTGTTAATCACTTAGTTGCTGTCAGTCAGGAAAACAACTCAGCTCTACTCTTGAAACAGTTTTTCAAGATTCAGTAAGGATTGATCCTTTGACTTAGGTCCCAAGTCTTTAAACTGTTGTTCTCTATGTGAGGATAATTTTAGCTTCTACTTGAATTATTTTTAAAATGGGTGTAGCTATTTCATGAGGTAGTTCTGAAGCTGAGTGAAGCTGTCAGGCCAGCAGAGGGAATTAAAAGCCTGAAGAGATGAGCTATCACCATGCTTGGTTCCTGGGGTGTCATGGGCCTTGTCCCCTGTGCAGCAGGGGCTCAGTCTCTATTGCTTGGTAACAATACCAAGATTGTGCAACACTAACGTGGCAGTGTTTGCTCTGGAGGCCACACGTTGCAGTGGCTTGTGGAAATGTTGAACAGGCTATTTCTGTTCATAGAACAAGTCCAGTGTTTTGCAGTATGAAAATGTGTTCTGGGTCTGTCTGGGATGCAGATAATATTCTTCACCAGCCTACCTGGTGCTATGCTTTGGATTTGTGACTAAATTAGTGTTGATAAAAACAGTGTTTTGGCTATTGCCGAGCAGTGCTTGCACAGCACCTACCAGGCTCTTTTCTTTTTGCCTCCTGCCCCTCCAAACCTCGCCACCCTTTTTTTTTGTTTGTTTTTTTTCCCCTCTTCGCTCTGTCCACCATCTGCACAAGATACCTGGGAGGGTGCACAGCTTTCATAGCTGACCCAAACTGACCAAAGGGATGTTCTATACCATATGTTGTTATGTTCAACAATAAAAGGTCGGGAAAAGGAGGAAGAATCTGGGACATTCATGGTTATGGTGTTTGTCTTTACAAGTGACAGTTCTGTGTGCCAAGGTCCCACTTTCCAGTAAGTGGCTGAACACCCACCTGCTGATAGAAAATAGGGAATAAATTCCTTATGTCACTTTGCTTGCATGGGGAACTTAGCTTCACTTATTAAACTGTCTCAGCCCATGAGGTTTTTCTTGCTCTTGAGCTTCTGAGTCTCTCCTTCATCCTATGGGGATTGTGGGGTGGACTGTGTGCTCAGTTGGTGGGTGCTTAGGTGCTGACCGAAGTTAACACACCACAGAATGCTGCATCAAAGGTATGTGTTGCTGGAAGTTACTGTAGTGAGTGTTCCACAGTTTCACAGCATGATTGAGATTGGGAGTGATCTCTGGAGGTCATCCTGTTCAAACCGTCTTCTCAAGCAGGGCCCCCTGCAATCCATTGCCAAGGACCGTGTCCAGACAGTGTTTGAGTGTCTCCAAGGATGGAGACCCCGCAAGCTCTCTGGGCAACCTGTGCCAGTGCTCAGTCACCCTCACAAAATTGAAAAGTTGCACCCGACGTTTAGGAGGAACCACCCATGTTTCAGTTTGTGCCTATTGTTTCAGGTCCTGTTCCATTGAAAGGTCAACCTTTTTGACTGTTCACCCTCTTTTGGAGGATTGGAATGCTTGGAAGTGGCAGTAAAAATAGTATCCTCAGTCTTTTTAATTCATAGGAAAGAAACAGTAGCAAGAGCTGGAGATGGTCTAGTGTCCACCCACAGACAGTATCTGAATCCTTGCTACTTAAAGAGGCTGAGTTATAATGTCCTGAAAGGAAGTAAATTGTTATTTTTGGTTCAGCATTTTAGCTCTTCCTGAAATGGAGAAAGCGAGCCTCCAAAAATTAGTGCACAAATTTTGTTTAATAGTTTTCTAAAATGTGGTTGGATAGGGATGGTTTTTTCCCCCTTGCTATTTAGAACACATGTCTCAGGAGGACTTGGTGCCTTAGCACTTCTCATTATACGGAATAGTCTTAGTTAAGTAAATGACCTTGTTTGCTTCAAATTCTGCCCAATTCAAGTGCTTTTTTGGATTGTGTCTGCTTTTTTGTTCAATGAAAATGGAGTTCAAATCTATGTCATTGATATTCTTTTTTTTTTTTCTAATAATAGCTACAAAGGAAAGTATGCTTACAATGTAAAAAGCAGAAGTTTAATAAAAAGAAATGTGCTGTGCATTTTTCACATGGAAAAGTGCTAACCGAGGGCCAAGTCTTGCAGTGCAAGTGGAAGGGAATGGATGTGTCCGAGCAGTTATGCTGTCTATAGTTGTGCAAGGCAAATAAAAATTAATCTCTTGCCACTGGCATCTTAAATCACAGCTGTGAAGTGGTGTACATGCTACTGTCTAATTGGGCTTTTAAGCCTTTTCTTGGAGAATAGCAATATAAAGTAACAAAGATTACATTTGTGGAGCTCACAG
This sequence comes from Oreocharis arfaki, assembly GCA_013398015.1. Taxonomy (NCBI): domain Eukaryota; kingdom Metazoa; phylum Chordata; class Aves; order Passeriformes; family Paramythiidae; genus Oreocharis; species Oreocharis arfaki. The sequence continues at coordinate 283,010 of VZRR01012417.1, forward strand.
TTACAGGGAGTCTTAATCACCTAAGTTTGATGTCTTGTTCATTTTTGATGTATGTGTGTACTAAGTGTGGGAATCTCACAAACTCCTTTACTGGAGCCAAAAAAATCCGGAAACTGACTGCAACCTCCACTGTTGGAACTGCCTCAGAACAGCAGCCTCCCACTGTGTGGTGGTGTTCTGCAGCTCAACAGGCGCTTGAGTCACCATTGTAACCTTACTACACAAGCATTTCAGTAATTTTATGTAGAGTCTCTTGGAGAGGAAGAAATGTCTGCATCTGAGGCCTCCAAGGTCAGCATCCAAGCCAGAAGGTGACAGTCACCACACAAAACAGATAAAAGCAATGTTTGGCTTCATTATGCCACATTAATTTCTTGCAGTACCATTGCAATATATCCATTACTGTGCATGTGAATCTAGACTAATGCCACAGTGAATCAGGATTGCTCATCGTAAAGAAGGTGAAAAAGAAACATGTCTAATGGCAGTGTAATTCCATTTTTGAACTTGTAAAAAAACATCTGGTGGCTAATTTAAAAGGTAGAGTTTTCCTTCTTTCTAAGGAATAAAGGAAGTGGTTCTGGTCTGTTTCAGTCATGGACTCTTGATTTAGTGAGAAGATGATGCCTGCAGGGTGAATAACAAGCTAATTTGCGGTGGGTTTGCCTAAGGATGTGCCTGGAAAATCAACTTACTGATCTGTGAGCTCTTTCTTTGTGTAGGTTTCTCAGTTGCGGCATGAGCTGTCCATGAAAGATGAACTGCTCCAGTTCTACACCAGTGCTGCTGAAGAAAGCGAACCGGAGTCCGTCTGTTCCACCCCGTGAGTTAATCGATCTACAACGTTGAACTGTCATCTGTTGGACAATTTAATAGCTTTGAAAAGTGATAAAATTACCCCTCTGTTGGCTGGAGCTATAAATGGGACTGAGAACTTGGTGCAAGGCTCCAGCTGGAAGGATTTGCACTGAGCCAGCTGGCTATCCAGGTGCCAACAGGAGCGAGGAGGGGAGAGTATGTAGGGAGGCTGCTGACGCAGTGCTGCAGTTTTCAGAGGAACTGGGTCACTGTTGTGGTGGGGCAGCCATGGGTCTCACTGACAGCAGCCCAGTACACCACATACATTTGCGTGCTGTGCTAGGACATGCTACATGAGCGACCTTTGTGCTTGAAGGACCTGAAGGCACTATGGAAAAATTCCAAGCCTAGGGAAGGAAATAAAGCATGGCTTACAGCACAGGTTCCAGGAAATTAGCTGGCTGAACAGCATTGCTAATTCTGAGGGGCTGTCTGCCCTTGTAGAGTTACTGCTGCATTCTGATGAAGCATGTGCAGCATTAATCAGGAGCTGTTGGATTTCTCCCTGTAGTAATATGGTTTCTTTTCTCACAGCCTTGGCTGAATAACTTTTCCATAGGAAATGTATGGAATAATAAATAAAATTTTAAAATGTTCTCTTTTGAAATTCACTGCAAATTTATTGCTGCCCAAAAGTATTGGCAGGAATAAGCTGTATTTCATGTGGCTCTGTTAGCTTTAGAGACCTATGTTCAGTCTGTGCTTCTGTGAGATTGGCCATAATACATGTAAAAATGAATTAAAATTGTTCCTTTTTCATACAAGGCTGAAGAGGAATGAATCTTCTTCCTCCGTCCAGAATTACTTTCATTTGGACTCTCTTCAAAAGAAACTCAAGGACCTTGAAGAGGAAAATGTTGTGCTTAGATCTGAGGTGAAATTCCTCCCTTTGTTTTGCTTACTATAGTTGTTCATCTAAATGCCAGAACACAGGTATTGAGAAGCTTATATTAAAAGTTCAAGAGTCTAAGAGTGTAATTCTACATGTAACACAGATCTCTCCATAGTTGTTTAATCACCATCCTTTATTTTTCTAAATGAAAGAAAGGCTGAGATGTGGGAGCTACATAGAATCAGAGAATTGTTTAGGTTGGAAAAGACCTCTAAGGTCGTTGAGGCCAACCTTTGACCGATCAATACCTTATCAGCTACACCATGGCACTGAGTGCCGTATCCACTCGTTTCTTGAACATGTCCAGGAACGGTGACTTCACCACCTCCCTGGGCTGCCCATTCCAATGTCTAATCACCCTTTCTGAGAAGAAATTCTCCCTAAATGAAGCTACATGCAAAGCAGTGTTTGTGCAGTAAGAATGTGCAGGAGCACGGGCAGATTTTGGAGTCCGGGATTGCACTTGGAAACAGGTTTTAAAGGGCTGGCCTGGCAGATATGTGTGACTTGAGCTGCAGATCTGAAGTTTGTAGGCTGGCATGGTCTCTCTGGTGCCAATTCAGTGTTTGTCAAAATAATAATCGCTAGCCTAAATTTGCATTACATTTCTTCATTTTGTGTTTCAAGTCAGGCAGTTAATATTTTAAGTTGAATGTGATTTTCTTCTCTTTTATTTCTGATAATATTCTGTTTGTTTCACGGATGACACAGTTTTTAAAAGTTTAATAGTTGAATATGAAGTGAATAATTGTATATGTTTAATCCAACATTTAAACCTCGGGAGCATGTTACCACTTTGCAAACATGTAGCAGAGTGTAAAAGAAGAGATACTTTTGGTCTAAGAATGAATGTATGAAAACAGAGTGTTATTACCGTATTCTACTTCAAATGCAGGGCCCGTTGTAAATAGATAGTGCCACACCTTTGCACAAGACACCAGGTAATGGAAACTGCTGTACTCTTAATTGGGAAGTTGCACAAAGAAGATGAGCAATAGATGGTCTGAGATGGACCATGAACATGGAGTTAGGACTGAGAGAGCCACGGCATCAGGAGCTGGTAGGAAGCTCCATGCAGCACTGCCTTCCCATCCAGGGAGATGCAGTCTGTGCCAGCAAGGCACAGGATGAAGCCAAGTCTGAGACCTGTGAGCTGTGCAGTTCTCTACAGTGGCAGTCTGTGGGTGTCTGTGCATGCCCCCAGCATCGGGAATAGATTACAGACCCACTGAGGTGGTGCCAGACAGAACCAGCTGGCTGCAGCCATGCTGCTCTTGACACTCTCAGAGTGGAAAAGACAAAGCAGGGAAGGAGGTAGCACTAAGGTTTTTTGTGGGATATATGGTTACAGTGCTGGAACTTTTCAAACAGTATCAAATAGCATGTTTTTTAAGTACTTGGATGTTTAACTCAGTTATTTAAACCAAGCATTTATTTAGTTTGTGATGATACCTAGCTTTGCTCAGGTGACAGATCAAGCTCTGCATGCTAATCTTTTGTATGTCCAGGCCTTTTTACTTTTAGTGCAAAATACACAAGTGACATCTAGTGGGGATATGGTGATAGTGATGCAAGTTTTTTCATACAGTAATGTCTCTCCTGAATGCTCACCTGGCCTCTTTTTCCAGAACATGTGGGAGGGCAGGCAAAAACTGTAGTTTCTCACTGTCTTCCTGAAGGAGTGATTAGAATAGCTTGTCTTTCTGAAGCAGATGGAAGTGCAACAACAGACTGGCAAAGAACAAATGTGCTAATGTAGCATATTTGATGTGGATTTCTTGAACAGGCCTGTCAGCTGAAGACTGAAACAATTACTTATGAAGAGAAAGAACAACAACTTGTCAATGACTGTGTGAAAGAGCTAAGTATGTCCCTACTTCTTTACACTTACTTGAGATAGTTCAGTAAAAAAACCAAAATGGATCAGTCAGTCATGTTTTTCTGTGGTACTTATTTTCCTTTTATAAATGGTTATGAGGAGAAAATTTTTGGCTGAAATTTTGGCTGAAAATGCTGGCTGAAAGCTAAATCTTTCTCATTTAAATACAGTTTTGCATTGAAAATGCTCAATCTCCTTTGCAGCATGGGCGCTTGATGCCTTTCTGGTTTTGTGTCCTACTGTGTTTTTCAAAAATGCCTTACTGTGTATTGGGGGTAGGATTCTGCTGAAGCAAGTGATGTTCCAAGAGAACATCTCTATGCTTACTTTTCTGATTTTGGGTTTGTGATGTTAATTGTAATCACTTATCTTAAAGGGGATGCAAACATCCAGATTGCCAATATCTCCGAAGAGTTAGCAAAGAAAACTGAAGATGCTGCCCGGCAGCAAGAAGAAATCACTCATCTTCTCTCTCAGATAGTGGATCTGCAGAAAAAGGCAAAAGCTGTAAGCAATTCAGTTGAGAGACTACTGCTGTTAGTTGCTACTATTTTAACTGGAGGACAGGTTAAAATCCTCTCTGTACTAGAGCCTAAAGGAAATACTCCACCCTCCTTATGTGGATGACCTTGTTTGGTGTTTAATATCTAGCATACTTGACTAGAAAGCATCAACCTGCCTGCCTTCCCATATATGGTTTATCAAATACGATAGTTAAAATTATTTTAAATATTAGGTATAAAATTCTCCTCTGAGTGATGTCAGTGAGACAAGAATGTTGGTGCAAGTATTTCAGTGGGCACATACGTGTTTGGAGGTTCATTTGGCAAGGTGCATTCCAATGCTGTGTGTTCTTGTGTTAACACTTTAAATGTTTTTAAACTGATGCGTAGGTTAACAGTACTGCAGAGTAGAGGTGAGAAAAGCTGGAATGTTCCTACTTACCCATAGTATAGAATACAAATATCACAGGACAAAACATCGCAGTATTTCTAACATTTTATGGTGTATTTTAGTGTGCTGTTGAAAATGAGGAACTTGTCCAGCATCTGGGAGCAGCTAAAGATGCCCAGAGACAGCTCACAGCAGAGGTGAGTACATTACTTAATAATACAGTAACTTCATAGCAGGGCAATGATTGTTCACTTTGCCATGACAGGTTTAGTTTGAGCTGGATCAGAAATTTTAAATAGTTTTGCCTATGTGTATTGAATGAAGGAACATTTATGTTCCCGGTAGATTTCAAAACCTTTTCTTTCTTATTCTCTGCTCCTTCAAGTAACACACATTTTGAAACACAGAGGCTTATGGGCTGTATAGGAACTCCTTTAGAGGTTGACTTCTCTAGGCTGGTAATTTCAGCCTATTTTGCCTAGTGAGATAACATGGAAGAGCTCATTTGTCCTCTGTTTGTTCAGTGGATAAGTGTAAGGCAGTCCAGTATTTCTGGCTGTCTTATGGGTGCTACATTCACATGAAAAAAAATGGACAAGAGAGAATGAATAGAGCTTGATGCCTTTAAAATGTGTCTTGTACTTGCACTACTTGGTGATGAAGGTTGGAATGGCCAGAGAAGGTTTTCCTGCTGGTGCACCTTTTGTATCTGTGGTGCTTGACAAAGATTGGGCTCATGTTTCTCTATTACTTTCTTAGGAAAGAAAATGAGCAGGATTTCTTTTTCTAAACCAAATAGCTGATTTTTATGGAACTTGTAGGAATGTGGTGTTTCAGATTTCTGCCCCTTTGCCAAACTTAGTTGAAGTGGCTGATGAACCCAAAAGCTGTGAGGGTACACAGACATCTTTAGACAGAGTGATTATGTAAGATATGTTTCCTGAGAAAGCTAAAAATAAGGCATGGTCTTAGGCTGTTGAAATCTGTATGTGTTTATATATGTATGCATGAAAGTCTTGGCTTTAGAATTCCCAAGTGCTTTGGACCATTGTGGAATGGCTTGTCCTCAGCCTGTGGTGTTTACCCGTATGGTCATCGTGGCAGTGATTATGCACTAAACCTGATCAGACTAACGAGAGTTTTTTAGCTCTGTATCTTCTTGATGGTGGCTTCATGTAGACGTGTAGGGAAGGAAATGGAGGATACAGTTCTTTCTGCACCTGCCTGCCTTCCCATTACTAATCCATGTTATTAATGATTCTCCAGTGATACTCAGTTGTTGGAGATCTGTTCCTTTAGAATGGGATATTCTTCCCTACACCATTATTGCTCGCCAGTGTTAAAAGAGTTTGCAGGATTTTTGTGGTAATAGTGCAGCCCATAAGGTCTTAGACTGTTTTCTCTATGTTACAGTTGCGAGAGCTGGAAGACAAGTATGCAGAGTGCATGGAAATGCTTCATGAGGCTCAAGAAGAGCTGAAAAACCTTAGGAACAAGACAATGCCAAATGCTATATCACGTCGGTACCACTCCCTTGGTCTCTTCCCTATGGTAAGCAGATTTAAGGGAAAAACCTGCACACAGCAAGCAACGGAAGTGTGTTTGCAGCTGGCTTACAGCTTCAGGGATAGGATGCTAGGTCTGGCATAAGCATGGGCGAAATGTGTGTTTGTATAGTGTTGAAGGATACCTGAGTGATCGGTTTTGCATGCCTTGTTCTGAAACAGGGGTGCTTGTGCAGCTCTGCTGCAGTGTTACATACAATCTGCAGCTGGCAGTGTGTATGCTGTGAATCATGGGTAGCATTAACAGGTTGTTACTCTGGTCTATACATCTTGGTTAAGCATCTCCTGTACTGTGGTGGCTGATCTTCATTAGCAGCTTCCTATTTTCTTCAATATCCTTGGACATAGAACTTCCTAATAACATAACAGTGGTTTCCAGACATGGCATCTTTCTAGTCACTTATGTTATATATTCTAGTTCTTCAGTACTTGGACAGGGTTAAACATACCTTCTTGTTCTGTAGTGACTGAAAATTCAGTGGTTCATTAAAAGAGTGTTAGTTGCTAATCTGTATTATGGCAACAAGTTATGGCAGTTTCACTGGTGTTATCAACTTTGTTGACCTGATTTCATGTGATTATGACATTTAAAGCTGAGGGAATATGCAGTACACTCAATTAAATGAAAAAAAAAGAGTGGATAAGAATATGTCCAGTGACTTGCTCTGCTTGCCTGTGTATCTCTAGAGTAGTTAGGTTACTCCTGAAGGCAATGGTATCAGTGGCTTCTTTTGCAATACATCAATGTAATCAAGCAGCAAAATCTGGCCTGCCTTGTCTTGTCTTACTGCTGAGGAAGAACACATTTTATTTGTGCTCACAAGAAGTTATTTGCAAGTAAAGGCTTAGCTTGCCTATTGGTGTTCCCTTCTGAGACTGAAACCAAGCCAATTTAAAGTGCAGACGTTTAATAATACAGTTGTACTTGCACAAACACAGTTGAAAGCTGTGAAAAGTATGCTTGTGCTGAGATAAGTTTATGTGTTTTGTGTGAAAATGATTTTCAAACGTTGAATCATGGGACAAAAGATCATTTGGGTTTGTTAATATTTGATACTTAGACTCTGCACCCAGCAGTAAAACTTAGTGACCAGTCACGGAAATCGATGGCCTGTTACCTCCAACCTTATGGGGGAAGTATATAGTGTTTTATGCCAAGAATCATGTCATTTTTGTGGATGGGTGGATAATGCTGTGAGTTTTATGTTTATTTTAAATGAAAACATAGAGAGCAAAAGTTTGTACATGAAAGGTGAGTGTTACTGAGTGTGGAATTCAGTCTGGGAAGCTGGATCATGTTGTTGCCTACCATATTTTCTTAAGGTTGTTTGGCAGAGGAAAATGAAACTAAGCCGTATTTTGTTGGTGCTTTAAATTCTACATTAGTTTTCCACTCAGCTTTCATTTTTAAACCTCCTTTTTTTTCCCTAGATGTACTCTTTATTACTTTTTATTTTGTATAAGTAATTTATTATTTTCTGTCATGCTGACCTATTAATACTATGATATTTGTTTCTCTTTTGTGCTTATTTTTTAACAGGATTCTTTGGCAGCAGAGATAGAAGGGTCAATGAGGAAAGAACTGCATTTAGATGAACCTGACTCTCCTGACTTGGCGTATGACTGAAAAGAATTGGTTCCTAATTGATTGGTTATATCTGAAGTTAATTATTATTTGAAGAGAAAAGAAAAAACAGGAAATAGTTGAGCTAGATATTTAAAGAGACATATTTCTGTCAGAGTGTGAATAATAGAGAGAAAGGAAAATAAATTGTCTAGTTATTGGGGTGTTTTTATTTTCTGCTATAACTGCCAAAAGAAAACACCTATATATAGGCTTTGCCTTGTCTTAGAAACTTCTTTTCCTCGTTGGTGAGTGCTGAGAATGAGAAAAGGTTTGTTTTCTTGTGTGTTACCATGCTAGATTTCTTCAGTTACCAATTAGCGGAGGAGTTCGTTAGTGGGTTTTCTGTTGGTGAGTTTTATAACATAAGTTATCAGGTAACTATTGATCTAATCCAGTTTTTACAGGAAGAACATCAGGGCAGAAGGGGATTTGGAATGGTTTGGTACTTAATGTGATGCCCATTACACCTAAGCTAAAGTTCTGTTGAATTAAACAAGAGAGTAGTATGAAACAAGTTAAGTGCTTGCGACAGCCCCAAAGCTATAGATAGAGACAGCTTGGCCGAAATGGCCTCGCTGATGCCAGCTGCACGTGTACTCCAATAGGTTTATCTCACAGATTTGTACAAAGCATGGATTGTTTAATTTGAAATAAGTTAATCCAGTTTACAGGGTCTGTTGCAGAAATAGAGTTTACAAAACAGGACAGTCAGGAAAGGTACAGTAGGCAATTAACAGAAACCTTCTAATTGCATTTACAAAATGCCTGACGCATACACTGACCTCTTCTGAGCCTGAGCCAAGAACTGTAAATGAGGCTTTGACAGAGTGAGATGTTGTAAGAAAAATGTAGGGTCAAAAAATTGTGAGCATGCTCAAACCCCATAGGATCCTTTCATCCTTCCAGTGTAGTCAAAGTTAGTTTAACTTCTTTAGAATGTCTTTCTTACTTAGCCTGTTCCAGAGGAGGATACTTTTTTCCTTCTGTTGCATGACTTTTCTTGGTTTTATTTATTTGTGCAGTGGTAGTAACTGCACGCTCCATGGGACTGTTTATTGATAAATTCTCTTAGATTCAGCCTCTCAAAGACATACACATATAGACTTGGAGCCTACACACAAAGGGTGCAACTGTTGAGCACCTATGGACAGAAGGAAAGAAATGTAAATGGCATTAAGTAGCATAAGGCATGCTGTCACTGTGACAACCTGGCAGTATTACCTTTCACACAGAAGGAATGCGCTATTCTTGTGTTCAGCCATTGTTGAACTGTGAAACAAAGCAGTGGTGGCATTTTAGTAGCATGATAGAGGGCAATTTTATTATGTCAAGAAATTTCTGCTGAAGTGTCATCTGATGTCAATCTTGAAGCAGGTGAACAGTGTTTTTTATGGTATAAAGACAATGATGATAAAGAATGAACTGTAGAAGTAGGTCAAAAATTAGGTTTGATTAAATTTTGTCAAGGTCCAGCCTTGACAGCCTCTCTCTCAACTCTTGGTCCATTATATTTCTGGGATTTTTTTTTCCTTTTTTTAAAGTACTATTTAAGGGGTTGGAAATTGGTTTCAAAGAGAAAAGATACAGGACTTGCTTTCTCCTGAGTATCTGGAGATACTCAGGAGAGGAAATTCAAACTCTCTTTTAAAATGGATTAACCAGTTTATAGTTAAGAATTGAATGGAGGTCAATTCTGATTTTTAAAAACTCATTTTTACATAATGGCTTTATGGCACTTTTAGCTGATGTGCATGCTCTTCCACTTATTTTTTGTTAATATTTGAAAGGGTCCATGCACATAATTGTCAGATGTTCTGTCAAAAATACCCTAAGGTGATGGAAGAATTATGTTGATGCATTGAATGTAGTGGCCAGACTATATCTAGTATGGGACCCTGTGCATACTACTTTACAGAACTATCCATAAAACCAAGGTGTTTGGTAGAGCTGTGAATTGAAAGGGCTATTAATAAGTAAGCTGATACCTGTTTCTCTGTTCCTTCTCATGGTAAGAAGTTATTGTGTGATTATTAACTGTCTGTATGTTTTACAGTCATCAGAAGCGAGTCTTCGAGACGGTGAGGAATGTCAATCAAGTTGTCAAGCAGAGATCCATGACTCCGTCACCAATGAATATCCCAGGCTCCAACCAGTCCTCTGCTATGAACTCAGTCATTTCTAGCTGTGTCAGCACTCCACGTTCCAGTTTCTATGGGGGAGATGTCTCTAACATTATGATAGACAACAAGACCAATAGCATCATCTTAGAGACAGAGTCCTTGGACAATGGGTCAGTACCATAGCACTGGAATTTGCTTTTGCTTTGACACAAAGGCGAAGTGTTTCTATTTTCCTCCTCATGTCTTATGTAGAGCAGTTACCACAGTGGCATGTATCTCCAGAATTTTTATTTTGTGCTTCTAGATTTTGAACACTCAAGTTTATTTAGAAAGGAAAGCTTTTAGAAAGTACTGTGTATCAATCAGTGTCTGCAACTCGGACCTATTCTGAGATGCAACATCACCAGATGATGTAAAACCACTCTGTTTTTGTGGGTCAACACTTAAAAAGAATTATATTTTCACCATTTTACATAAATGCCAGGGAGTTCTGCTCCCCGATGCAGCTACAGTTAACTTATTTGATCCTAAAAATAAATAGAGTGTGCATCTGTAGGTTACCTAATACAAAAACTTGTGAGTGAAAGCAACCAGAACCTTGCTTTTCTAGTTACTTGTCTCTTCCCCCAGTACAGCTCCACACTATGCTGTATATAGTTTTCAGTAAAAGCAGCTTAATACCTCAAAACAATGTATGTTTGTCATACTTACTCTTGTGACTCACTGTGGTGTTCTTACAGCATTGGCCCTTTAGCATGGGGCCTGCTTACTTGAGTTTGTATAACTGTAAGAGACACACAAGTAGATGTCTCTCACCACTTTGTAGGAGGAAGCTCTTAAGTAAATCTCAGGTTTCCAGCCAGGAATTTTCACACAAGAACTAGGATTCAAAACTCTTTTACTATCAAAGAGAAACAAAAGACTGGTGTTTGCCTTTGAGCTCTCCAGATGAGTAGCAGTTGTTCCCAGACATAGTAATTTAAAGGTATTGGTGAATGTCTCAAAACGGTCATGTGGAAGTTTTAAGCATTTCTAAGAATGTGGTTTTTTCCCTCCCCCCCTTTCTTTTATTTGTCTGTGTCCCCCTTTATATTTTAGAAATGAAGACAGGATGAAGAAGCCTGGAACTCCAGGGACTCCAGGCTCCAGTGACCTAGAGACTGCCCTTCGTAGGCTCTCCCTCAGGCGGGAGAATTACCTCTCGGAGCGCAAGTTCTTTGAGGAAGAGCAGGAGAGGAAGTTGCGGGAACTGGCAGAAAAGGGAGAGCTCCACAGCGGTTCCGTTACCCCCACAGAGAGCATCATGTCACTGGGAACTCACTCCAGATTTTCAGAATTCACTGGATATTCGGGAATGTCTATCAGCAGTCGCTCCTACCTGCCAGAAAAGCTTCAGATTGTGAAACCACTAGAAGGTGATAACAAAGGGCCTCGGCCTTTATCTGTTGTTATTAGTGACTCTTTGTGGTCTCTTATCCATCACCAGAAAGCAGGAAATCTTTGTAATACATATTCTTTTTACTTTAGAGACAGTAATCCACGCTGCTGGTTTGAGATCTTCTAACTACTATATTTTTCCACAAGCCTTATAAATGTTAGGAAACAATCCCAGCCAAGGCAGTAAAATAAGTATTACAGGCCACATGTGCACATCAGCAGTGCAGCTTTACATCCAACCTAAATGTTGCCGTTTCATAATTGGAAAAGGAAGGTGGATAAGTCTATGAAATCTAAACAACAAGAGTTCTGTAAATGAGTATCTGGAAAGGCCTTTACCTACTTCCAGTAAGTCCAGTCTAATACAACTGTTTTAATGATTAAAAATTATCTCTGGACTTTAATGGGCTGTTTGAGTGGTCATACATGAATCACTGTGGCTTTGCATGTGCGAAATAGGTGGGGTTTTTTAAAGTCAAATTTCCTTCATGCGTTGTCTCAGAAAAAGGCAAGATAGAGATAGATGATAGTCAGGGCTAGAGGTACGTTTCTGAGTTCGTTTCAATAGACTGTTTAAGCAAAGCTGTCAAAGCACATGTAGTATAGTCTGCCTGGCTTTCTTCAGTCCTTTCAGGCTGTAGCTGGAAGTCAGTTAAGTCAATTCCTCCAGGTTTTAAACCAAATGAAGTTTTCCTGTACTTCACAGATACACTAGCTAACATCATTTAGCTTTGGCTTCTCTCTCTCTCTTTTCTTTTAACAGAACTCTTGTATTACATTGCATTGTGTGTGTTTTAATTGCAGAAATTCCTTTTTTTCATCTTTTTAGAACAAATTTAATTAATCTATAAGGAGCATATAGCATGACACATACTCAGAAGCAAAAATAAGCTTTCTTATGTCCTGAAGAAAGTGATGTACTGTATCTGCCTATTCAAATGAAACTGTAGCCATAGCGCACAAACCCATACTGTTAAACAGATTTTGATAGTTTGTTTTCATGGCTACTTTTAAATGGTCGTAAAAGTTCTTGTACCACATGAGGGAAGGAGTGATCCCACCTTGTTTCATTTTCTGGTTGCTACCACTGTAATAGAATTCTGTCACCATCCCATTATATCTGCTTTTGTCTTCCAATAAACTCTTAAAGTCTTTATCATCTTTCTCTCTGTCTGGGTTTTTTTTTTCTCCCTGGTTTTGTTCAATGTTTTCACTGGGTCATTTCTCCCTTGAAATTATTGCACCTTTTGAAGTACTTCACATGCTTGGTTTTATATCTTATTTGTAGCATGTTTGTGTCTGCCTGTTTCATAAGTTTTGTGTTTGTTAACTTTTATTAACTAAATACCTTTATGATTTTGTTTTTCACTTGAGCTTAGTTTTTTTTCCGAATATTTTTCATGAGACTTAATTTTTTTTTCTGCTTCACGGATGCCTTCAGACTACTGGGGCAAAATAGTCTGCTGTACCTGCAGACTGTTACAAGTAGTTGTGCCTTTGGTTTTATTACTGTTTTGGGTGCTCATGCCATAAAACAGAAGATATAAAAATTAGTTCTGTAATAAATTTATTATAGGTTAGTGACTTCTTCTCCTTTAAAGCAATCTTGTAAACCCCCCAGAAAAAAATGTGACAGAAGCACTAAGAAATAAATCTTCTTTTGCACCTTTAAGAAAACAACCCATGCTTTCTTTTAGTCATACAGAAGGATTGCTTGATGTGACTTGCTTCAGTTATAGTCTAGTGAGATTTTTCTTGTTTGTTTTTTTTTTTTAAACTATGCACCTGTAACTTGTTGTGTCATAAGCATGAAATGGCACTATCTGTGTCCTGAAGGAAAACTAAAAACTTGGACTGATTATGTCTTCACCCACTTTATTGCAATTGTGGGAGCAACACATTGTGGGTTTCTAAGTGTTCTCTGATCCTCAAACCATATGAGCAATCGTGCAGAGATACTGGGAATATAGGGAAAAAATTTACTCCATTCATACACTTACTTTGTTCTTACATTCCTTCTTCTTTCAGTGGCAGTCCCACTGTTACACAGTAATTCCCTCATGCCATCTTTTTCTGTTAAAATAATTTACATTTAGTCGGCACCTGGGGCTGAATGTAGGCCAAAGAAATGTTGTATTTCCCTCTTCTTTTGACTTCTGCAGCTTTCTCTTTTTTCTTTTTATTGGGGATTTACAGTTGTTGGATTCCCTTGTAGATTCGTGTTCATTTTCGGTATGGGAAATTAAAGCTTCCTTATGCACATTTTTATGAGATCAAGATTAGGCTCAGGTATCCTCCTGTTTGTGATGGATATTAGGCTATTTTGATTTCTGTAGTTTTAATAGAAATGTTAAAGCTCAAAATGCAGATATTTTGGTAACTATCTTTCCATAGGATATGTGTTAACAATGAAGTGCTTGTATTCTGCAGAGTTTATTTTAACTAAAAGTTTTAGTGAGCTTTGAGGTGAAAAAGATTACATCTTCAGAAGCTAGCATGTAGAAATAACTTCTGTTAATTAACTTTTTATACTTGCATGTGGTGCAGAAAAAAATTTTGATTTCCTTTGTTCTTTAATTCTTGGAGTAGAGTCTGACAGAACACTACCCCTAGATTAAGGCTTGACAGTATCTGTCACTTCTTCACGTTTATATAGAAGCAAAAAACTTGGCCTTTGTGACAATTCAGAAGTAAATACAAGTTATAAGGATGTCTCNATTGTTGGATTCCCTTGTACATTCGTGTTCATTTTCAGTGTGGGAAATTAAAGCTTCCTTACGCACATTTTCTGAGATCAAGATTAGGCTCCGGTATCCTCCTGTTTGTGATGGATCTTAGGCTATTTTGATTTCTGTAGTTTTAATAGAAATGTTAAAGCTCAAAATGCAGATATTTTGGTAACTATCTTTCCATAGGATATGTGTTAACAATGAAGTGCTTGTATTCTGCAGAGTTTATTTTAACTAAAAGTTTTAGTGAGCTTTGAGGTGAAAAAGATTACATCTTCAGAAGCTAGCATGTAGAAATAACTTCTGTTAATTAACTTTTTATACTTGCATGTGGTGCAGAAAGAAATTTTGATTTCCTTTGTTCTTTAATTCTTGGAGTAGAGTCTGACAGAACACTACCCCTAGATTAAGGCTTGACAGTATCTGTCACTTCTTCACGTTTATATAGAAGCAAAAAACTTGGCCTTTGTGACAATTCAGAAGTAAATACAAGTTATAAGGATGTCTCTTCTCTCATTTTGGGGTTGTGATGGTTTCTACTTCTTGAGCCTTGAGGGTGTGAATTTTCTTTAATCCCTCTAGACTTACTTTAAATAAAAGCAAAAAAGCAGATAGTGTCATTAGCCAAAGTAATGTAACAGATCCATTTATTCTGAGCTAAAAAATTTCAGATCTTAAAAAGTGAGATAGGCTTAATTAAAATGCCACCAATTGTTTCCAGTCATTCTAGAAAAAGTTTTTCCCGGTTCACTTCTTATGTACAGTAAGCTTCCTCAAATGCAATATGTGAAATGACAGTTTTTCTCATTCTGAAGGATTTTTCTCAGATTGAAAATAATGTATACGAGAGCCATCCCTTCTCTAGTTATTACAGTTGTTTAGGCTTTTACATACACCGTGCAATAAATTGAACATTCTTGGTCTTTGATTATGGGTGAGATATTTGTGTGCCAGCTTGTCGAATGAGTGGGTGTTCTGCTTTGCAGACAACAGGAACAAGACTGCAAAAACTTCTCTGATTTGAGGGGGCAGGGGTGAAAATTAAGATGTTTTGTTTGTGTAATAGGGATACGTGTGATTTTAAGTCACATATTTCAACACAGTAGTGACGGTGGGCACACAGGAAAATGCAGGCCTTTGCAAGCAGTGTTTAATCACTACTTGAGGAATTAGATAAATCCTCCCCTGATTTCACTGGGTGCGCCTCGGTGTATATATCAATTCTGCCTGATCCATTCCTGTTTCTGACTGTCTCCTGTTAAACCTTGACTATTGGATGCTTTTCTCTGTAAAATGCACCTCCTTTGCCAAAACATTTCTCTGCCAAGGATGAAGCTGCAGGTACAGTAGCTGTGAATGTAGTATGTAGTAGTTGAAGTCGAAAAGCGCAGGGTCCACTCAGGTATTTAGGCTTGACGTGTAGTTCAGAGTTGTGTATCTGCTCACATGTGCCTGAAGTTGATGGGGTTTTCTAACGTATGGTGCAAAGCTAAAATTGCTGGGCAATCTGTGTGACTACTGTCTTCCTGTTAGCCACTGGTAGTAAATTCTGGCATGTTTTCGGCGCTTGTCTTAGTGTGAGCTTATTGTAGGAATGTGTGGTATATGTTTCTCTTAGAGCTTTCTGTGATGGTGCTCAGATCAACAGTTAAAATGTGAATTCTTTCTATTCCTGCTTAATCCTGTGAATTGAAGTGGATGAGAGTATTTATGGGGAGGGGATGTGCATGTGCACAGGTGTGCTGCTTCTCACCACCAGGCTTTGCCTAAGTGCTGATATGATCAGTTTATTTCACACTGGTGTGGAAATGCTGAAGCGTAGGTGATGAAGCATGAAACACCTAGAAACATTAAACCCAGAAATGTTAAAGGCTTGGAGCTCCCATACCTTTGGTCTTCTGGATAAATGAAGTGGGACTTTGTATTTTAGGTCTTGGATTGCTTACTAATTTATTTTGGTTGTCTTTCTATTCCCTTTCAAGGTTCTGCCACTTTGCACCACTGGCAGCAGCTGGCTCAGCCTCACTTGGGTGGGATCCTGGACCCGAGGCCTGGGGTTGTCACTAAGGGCTTCAGGACCCTAGACCTGGACCTGGATGAAGTGTACTGCCTTAATGACTATGAGGAAGATGAGACAGGTGACATTTCTTACAAGGGCCTAACTACCTCGACGCCAGTTCAGCACACAGAGACCTCAGGTGAGAGGTCACAAGCACAAGTGACTGTTTCAGAGAACAAGAATAACCCCCGCCAATCTCAGGCTTTCACAGAGGAGATGCAGGAGTCCGCGACTGACGATGAGGGGTCTGGTGAGGGAAACTCATTAAGTCCAGTAAAACTGACATCTTTGCAGGATTTTGATTACTGGGCCATTCTCACGTCTCTTCAGAACAGCATCCATAATATTGCTTTGTGTGTAGCATCTGCGCGGTAGTGCGTGCAGCGGTTAGAACATAACCATTCTAACATTGGCTCAAAAATCGTTTCTTTGATAATCTTTTAATTTGTTTTTCAGTAACAGCATCTGTGGTCAATATTTTACTCTATTTTGATAAGAGAAGGCTGCTAAAAGGAAGTGGTTCATTCACAAACCTTTATGTGGCACATGTTCAACTTGTGTGTGTATCTAGCGCACACCGTTGAGTGTGTAATGTACAGATTACATCTGCTTTGTACTACTGTAGTGCAGATTCTAACTGTTCATAAGAGGTGATGCCATGTTTTAGATTTCTGTACTTTGGGAAAAAAAGGAAGACTAAATGATTGGTACACTAAAGGTGCATCTGCCTTGCCTTTGCTGAAACAAACGGAGTGCCTTGAAAATCACCAAAGAATTTCTGAAAGTTTAATTCACTTACCTCAGATACAGTTAGCTGTTTTTAAAGTCCTTCTGAGATAAAGCATTAAGGGGATGTTTTTATGCAGTGACTAGTAACATTTCCCTTATTCTTTCTCCACCACACTATTAAATCCTGTCCTCCCTATTTATAATGTATTAAGACTTAAACATTTGTAAGTGACACAGTACTGCATGAGTTATTAGATACTTTGAACTGACACTAGCAGTCTATTATTGCACAAGCTTACAGGTTCTCAAGACTACAGATGTGATTTGAGTTCATGTGGTTTCTTTTTTGTTCTTGGGGTATGGGGGGTTTTGTTTAAGTAAGCTATTTAGTCTTCATTAAGATTTGCCTCTGGTAAAGAATTATATTTAGTCCAGAATCAGAAAATTGCCCGATCTCCTTTTTTTTTCCAGACTTTTTTTTTTTTAATAACTGCTTTAAATGGAGACACTTCCTTCCCTCTCCTTTTTCTGAGATAAATCATAATTTAACATTTTGCTTGTCTTTGGATGATTAGATTGTCTCAGGGCTAAACAATAGTATTTCTGTTATTATCATGACATGCAGAGTATCTTCAGCTCTCACTGCAATGGCAGTTAAGTGCTTTCAGCTATTGAATATAAGCTACTTTTACAGTCAGTTGTAATAAGGTTAAACTTTGAATCATGGAATCATTAAGGTTGGAAAAGACCTCTAAGATGATTGAGTCCAGGCATTAACACAGCAGTGCCAAGTCCACCACTAAACCATGTCCCTAAGTGCCACACCTGCACATCTTTTAAATACCTCCGGGGGTAATGACCCAACCACTGCCCTGGGCAGCCTGTTACAGTGCTTCAGCATCAAACCCTTCAACTTCCCTTTCCATTGGCAAAAGCTGTCCTTGTGCTATGAGATCCCAGAAAGAATGTTTATTTTTTTTTTAATATTAATATGAACGTAAGTAATGCCTCTTCAGGCAGTTGTGTACCATTTTGGATATTATCCAGGTTTTTATAATTTTGAAGAGTCTGAGTTTCAACAGCAAGAAAAGTTGGAGATACGAGAAACATGGACTGAAATAACTGGCATTTTTGCTAGAGAATAAAAAATTCAGCAAAAGATACAGTTAATTTTAAAATGTGTTGCTTTTGAGAGGAGGAGAACAAGCAGTTCTTTATGTACTCAGAGTACAGTAAGTGTGCAAAAAAATGATGCTTGGGTTACATTTTGAAGAATTTTCTGATGGTAAGAAGTATTCAACACAGGAACATGTCAAAAAAGTAGCAGACTCATTGTCATGCTCTAAACATAGATAAGGATATGTTTATTGGGGTTTTTAAAAAGAACGGATTAGTAAAACATTTCTGGGTACTAATTTGGAAGAGTTCTTTTTTTGGAGTAGAACAATAAATGTAGGCCTGCTCTGTAATTACAAACTGTTAAGAAAGTTTAGTATTTCCTTCCATTTTTTGTCTCCATTATGTTTTGAATATCGGTCACTGTTTATTGACAGGTTATTTACTGGTTATTGCTGACTTTTCCTGGGAAAAGTCTATCTCAGACAGGGTTTTAAAGCAAATTCCCTACCTTATAAATTGACAAAGTAGATAAAATCAATGAATTTGCTCCAGCAATCTTATTTTACGTGGTGTTGTTTGCTGAGTAATTTTAATACATTACAGAAATAAATGGGTCAAAATTAATAACTTTGTATAGAATGAACAAGTGCACTGGAAACTTATATTTCCCATTCTTTTGCCTTCTTTCAAATTGTCCTGTTGCTTAGGATTTAGGAGTATCCATGAGCTCCCGTATCATTATTGGTTATGTTGTTCAAATGAAGTAAAGACACTGTATCTGCTTTTTGTTCAAGCAATTTGTCAGGTATTATACAAGGAGGAGATGACTGTGGATTTTGTCGGAGTAGGCACTTACTAATGGAGCAGTACTTCTTAGGATCCACAATCTGCCCACTGAAGAATATCTTTTGGGAGAAGGAGGTGTATGGTTAGCTTATGAATTTATTTTGTATTTAAATATTGTGCAGCCATTGCTTCTCCTCAGCTTTCTTTCTTCTAGATTTCTGTGTAGGAAGTGCAAGGCAGGTAGGGGTGTGTGGCATATGACACGTGGCACCTCATCATGAGCCCAGCATGAGTACAAGGTTACATGATTCCATGGGAGATTCCAGCTGGCAACATACAGAATAAACTCTTGTTAGAGAATGTGGAAGTAAAATAAAAAGGGAAAGAAAGAAATATCTTGCACACAGTCTCTAGTGACAGTGCCTTTGCTTGTAATCCGGGAT
This sequence comes from Oreocharis arfaki, assembly GCA_013398015.1. Classification (NCBI taxonomy): domain Eukaryota; kingdom Metazoa; phylum Chordata; class Aves; order Passeriformes; family Paramythiidae; genus Oreocharis; species Oreocharis arfaki. The sequence continues at coordinate 302,147 of VZRR01012417.1, forward strand.
AGCTCCGTTGTGGAAAAATCTCATTCAAGAGGTTTGTAAAAGCCAGAAGGTATCTTCTTACAGTTGCTGTTGGCAGGCCATAAAGTGTGCCAATCTAGAGCTACAGGTCTTCTAGCCTCAGAGCAAAAGGTCTTTTGTAATACAGTGCCTACAAGGACCTTCCCAGCAGGTGTAAGTCATCTTAGTCTGTTAGGCAGGTTTCTGCTTCGGTTGGTGATGTGCTCTGAGGTTTGTATCTTGCCTTTTTTGCACTGGATGTGTTCTCTGTCACACTACTTACAGGCCCTATTCATATTGCCATTTTGTGTGTGCAGAGCCCCACTCAGGATGAGCCCAAGAGCTTGTTTTAACTTCCGGGCTCAGGAGAGCAAACACTGCTGGTGTCAAAAATGTCTTGTAGCCAAAACAAATGTATTGAGAATATTTGTGATAGATATTGTATTCTTGTGGTAGGTAGAGTCAGAAACCATTCTGACTAAATAAGGAAAATTATGTTCCTTGAGTTTTCTTGTTTCTGTGTTGGAATCTGTAGTACCTATTGATCTGTAAAACAGCTTCCTCATCGTAAATGCATATTCTATCCCAATTCTGGCACTGAACATTTCAGGAGAAGTTAGCACACATGTGCCTTATGGTCTGCAGTTGGTCTGTTGGAGCCACATATACTGTATGTGGGTAGAGTTAACTTTAGAGAGGATTGTAAATTCCAAAGTTGCAGTTCTCTCCTAATACCCAGGAATAGGCTGAGATTTGTGTATCTCTCTGGTAGACTCTCAGCAAAAGTGGAATTGTAAAGAAGTTACAGGACACAGTGTTCTTAAAATCATCTGGGACAAGTAATTTTTGCAGCACAAATTTTTGGTAACCTCAATATATTTTTTGTTCTGTGGAAGAAACTAGTATATTATAAAATTGTACAGAATCTGTTTTGGAGGGAGGGGTTGTTTGGGTTGTTTTTTTGTTTGGTTTGTTGAGTTTTTGTAATTCACTGGCTTTCATGTTTCTCTTAAAGAAACAGACAGAACACCAGTCACTCAAAGCACTTAACAATTATGAATGTTCTAATTTTGAAGTTGGAAGGGCTACACTTGATGCAGTGTGTGCTTAATTGCCTGCTAGTATTGGGTGCATAAACTGGTCTTTCAGTACTTGTGTTTGTTAGTTCCACTAATGGATTGCTTTGGATAGACATGTGCACAGCATTACGGGATCAGCACTCTTGTACTACATGCTTAGACCTTAAGCATGGCATGGAAAGCTTTCCAAATAGATGCCTAAAATCACAAAACCACATAATGAATGTCTTATGTTTGAGTTGTTTTTGGCAGGATTACTATACATGCTTCTAGAAAGTTGCCATTGTACAGAAAAGCAATAAATTTTGTTACTCTTCTTAGAACTAAGGTATTGATGTATATTTAAATATATTTTATTTTCAAATGGCATGAGTATTTCACAGTAATTATTTCTTTAAGAAAAGTCTGTCAGCAATTGCTGTATATGCTGTTAAAATGCTTGAATTGCAGTTTGGGGATCCTAGCCTGCATAAACTCATGTTGAAGCCACACTGAACATTTTGAAGTCTTTTTGCATCTATGCTCAATGGTTATACATACGAGAAAGTGACCTCAGCCAGAAGCACACCTTGTCCAAAGATTACCTGCCGTTGCTCAGTTTTTCCTCTCTTGCTGTTTCCAAAGGCAAAATAAATGAAAATTTTGGAAAATCAGGTATTCAGAAAATAATTTTGTTGTTTCAGAAACATAACAAAACCAACGCTCCTGGTGCAGACGTATGAATTCTTGGATGTTTTGAGTATTCACTGTTACACCGTTAGGAGAGCATCGTGTTCACATTTTACAGCTGTTGTTTTTATCACCTATCTCCCTTCTGTTGTAGTGGTTCACCCAGGCATCAGATCCAGCCTACTCTATATTCTCCCTATTCTGTCAGCCAGGCATTTTCAGTACAGGTAGCACTGGTTATCAGAGCTCTCACCTTTAGCAACATGGAGGGGATGAACTCTGCTAAATCTAGAGGCTACATGAAGCCACTGTCTTGTCCTGTGGATCCTAATGAGGTTTTGTGACCTAGTTTCCAGTAGTTTCACCTCACCCAAGAATGGCATTGGTGGCACAAGCTGGCAAAAGTGAAGTCTGTATTCTGGATGACCACACTGTAGGAAAAAAATGCCTCCTAATGGTCCTTCGTTATCCTCTTTTAAAGCAGGCAGAACCTTTCTGTTCAGTAATAAAGTTCTAATGGTTTAAAACACCATCTGTTGCTCTAAGGATGCCTCAATCTGCTTGTCATTCCATCCCTGTTTCCACAGCCTGTGCTAAAGAGATGCCCTAATTCCAGTGTGCTCTCTGCTCAAATAGGAGGGAACCGGATTCCCTCCTTTTCTTGAAACATGCCAAAGAAATGATGGAGGAGAGTGGCTTGCTTCACTGTTGGACTAAAGTGTTAACTTTGTGCCAGTCTGGATCAAATCATACTCTGAACATTTCCCAATTTTTTTAAAGTTAATTTGCTAATAAATCTGTATGTGCTAGAATAGGTGTTTGTACAAAATGCAAAGATTTGCTGGTCACCGTGAGCTCTCTGCCTCCTCACTGTTATTTCAGCATAACAACAAATTTGAATTTTGATCCAATGGTACAAAAGTTAATGGTGTTTTAGTATAGCTACTTCTTACAAATCTTCCTCAAACTTAATTTGTCTTGGAATCTTCTTGTGGATGGGGCAGGCCATTAGTTTACCTACTGTAACTTTGTACCTTCCTCTGCACAAGCTGGTTGAAAATCTGCGTTAAATGACCTTTTGAGAGTTCTCTGGGCAGAAGGTCATGTCCTAAACGTGTCTGGTTTGCTGTTTACACCTAGCAGAATGGCCCACAGGCTCTGAGTCCTGAAGCTGGATCTGAGACAGCTCTGAGATACAAATCAGCTTTGTGTTTTGTGTGAAGAAAGCCCTGTTTGTTTCACCAGAAGATGGAGCTCTCTGCCCTCAGTTTGACTGGAACCTGCCTTTTTTTTTTCCCCAGTATTTTAAAAGGTGTTTTTACAATAGTGTTTGTGCTTACAGGAGAGTCCCTTTCAGCTGTGATGGTTTGCATTTTTCCATAATGCCTGTGAATTGTTTGAGAAAGCTTAATAAGGTGAAGAATCATTAATTCCTGAGTGCTAAAACACGATCCAGCAGAATAGATTTAACTTTAGTTTAGGGGGAAAATGCACTAACAGTTTGCACAGGGATACTGATGGATGAAGTTACATGATGTTTCTGTAAATTTTGTTAAGCACTGAGTTATGTATAGATTTTTTTTCATACAGTTATGAAGCCTTGTTGTTAAGCTACGACTACTTTGGAAAAGAGGTGATAAGTAAAACCTTTGGTTTCAGACAGTTGCATGGAGCAGGTGTTTATATTTAAGAGAATACTTTGGTATATATAAATGTGAAGATAGTCTTTCTTATTATAAAAATGTTTTAATTCCTCATGAATTTATACCAGCTCAGGAGATGGCCATTGATGTGTAAAATTACTAAGTTAGAAATTAATCATTTTGTTTCTATTTGATAAACTTTGTTCGTTTACAGCAACAGGTTCTCACTCTTTTTACTGTGTCCAAAGGATGGAAAATGCTACAGCAATATGATACACCCCATTGTTGACTGATGGAGGATGAAGCTGGTACAGGACTTTCTTAGTGGTATTTGAGGGTGAAATACATCCTTGGAAATTGATAGATTTTTTTCATCATTTCAATTTGTTTCCTCTGATTAGAGTTAGTGATTTCTCTACTTTTAGCAGCCTTCTCCTATCTTTGACTCATTAATAGCAATGAGTCTTGCTTTTGCTAATGCAGCTTTGTTTCTTCAATGTGCCTGTCTCCAATCTGAGGGGATGCCCAGTGAATATTACAAATGGGGAAAATGCACTGATTGTATTACAGCTGTGTGTTTTGGGTTGAGCTTGCAATCTTAAACCAGCATTGCTTTATTCTGTTCTCTATTCATCATCCAGGGATAATTGCTTTGTTTCTAATTGATTTATGTTAAAGTCCTGTGTTCCTCTAAATAACCAATTTTTTCGTGTCCAGTTATTTGAGCTCTTTCTCCAGATTTTCTTATAACTCTCTACAAAATGGAGAGAATCATGATTGCTAGGCTGTGCTCCCTTGTAATAGCTTTTGTAGTGCTCACACTAATCTCTAAAGCAACTGGATTCCTGAAGCATCCTAATTACCATCTCTGGAGGTGAAGTAGAGCTTGTTGTTACGTTATGCCGTGCTAACATTTGAGTGTGTTAACATGACACTCCAGTGGGTCCTTGGAAATATCCTTCTCTAATGTGCAGCCGGACATTCCAGCGCTGACTAGAAGTTACCTCGCACTGTATGCTCAGCCACTTCTGCTTCCACTGTTCACACTGCCCGTGCTCTACCCTTCACACACTGCTTTTATGTGTTCTTAAAGGGCTACCTAACCACACACACTGTTTTGGAGCTGTGATACTTTATACATGAAAAAGGGAACACAGCCACAATTAAGACTTGCCTTGCTTCTGCTAAGCTGCTCTGGGAGTTCAGAATGGTGTCTGGTCTAGCTGGTCGGTCTGTCTGTCTTTTGCAATGTGTTGAATAGTTGTGTACTGTGGTATTAAAATGTGGCTTAATCAGGGAATGGCTCAGAGGGTTGGGTAGGACTGGGGGGAGGGAGCTGCACACGGTTTTTAGTGTGCATGCCTTTTGACCACTGCTGAATTCGGTTACTAAGTAAGAGAACCTATGCAATCATGATATCTTTGATGTAATATTTAACTCTGGGTGTTTTTCAACCAGCTTTTCAGATGCATGGCTCTTAAATTCTGTAGTTATTTTGCAGTGACCACAGCTGCATTATATAGCAGGTTAATACAGCCACAGAAGCATTTCTACTAAGAAGGAAGAAGTTGGCCTAAGTCCTTAATTTTTAAAACTGAACTATATTGCTTCTTTCCCGAATCACTGATCTGTCACCAGAGTGGCAGTTTTACAGCCACATTTGTTAGGAAATTTGCTTACTACACTGTCTACAAATATTCAAAAACTGCTATACTATGCAGCTGAGGACATACATTCTTAAAGAATCTAATCACATGCACAAGAGAAATGTCACAGATGTACAGTAGTGGATCCAAAAAACTACCACTTTCCATATTGTGGATGTGAAAAGTCAGAGAAACAGTAATTAATGTGTGTCCCTCTCCTCCCTACCCCAGCAATCTGTATTCCTGTAGCATTAGCCTGATGGATCCATTACTGAGAAGTAATGGGGATACCTTTTTGTGGATCAATCTTAAAGCTGAAAGGCACAAGCATTCAGAAAATCCTGGTGCTCCTGAGCTGGTACTAGAAAATGCTGCCTGTAATTTCCCACTGATGCAAGTTGCTAGTTTAGATAAGGGCTAGCATTTCAAGCACTGCCTGGCCTAAATTTGGTTTGAACAAAACTTGACCTGCAGTGTTTGTGATCATGGGCAAGTTTCAGTGGACATTTTAGCACTGGCCTTGGAGTCCTAGAGGTGTTTCTTTTGGGGAACAAGTGTCTGTTTAACACTGTAGTGCTTGGGCATTTCACTTCTCTTGCATTGATCCCATCAAGGTGCCTCATCACTTTTTGCATCTGTCTTATCAGCACACAGAAGTTTGGTTTTCCCCTTTTCTGTGTAAAATGCAAAGAATTTGCTTTTTTTTAATTTAGTACCTCATCCTGGGAAGTGCATGTCACAAACCAACTCCACCTTCACCTTCACCACCTGCCGCATTCTGCACCCCTCCGATGAGCTCACACGAGTCACGCCAAGGTAAGGGATTGTCATGATGGCAAAGCATTCAGCTCTATCAGAGTTTCCCCTCTAAGCAAATGCAAAATAATAGCATAAGCATAGGCGTTGGCTGCATTGGTGAATTACAACACACACACCAATTATTCCTCCAATTTTGAGTTACCTCAGCCTGATTTTGAGAGGCATGTGTAGTGTTTTAAAAAGCCAATCAAAATTTCTTAAATTTTGTTGTCTCCAGTTAAGATACTGCAGGATCAGACAAAACTGTATTGGCTTCTGATATCCAAACCTGGCTACTCTTCATCTTAGACTACTTGTAGTCCTCATATGTGAATGTGCAGAATGTGGTCTCTCACAAAGAAGATGAGAGGTTTTTCCAGGGAGGAGGTCTAAATCTTTCCTCTCAGAAGAAAAAGGGATGTGCAGGTAAAGAAATTCAGGAAGTACGTGAGGAATGGAGGAGGAAGTATGCCTTAATTGGAAACAGGGAGATGTCTACTTTGTTCCTTGGTGTGATTGTTGGAAATTAATTCCTAGTAGCCAGACTGAAACTGATGCAATAGCAATTGGCAGTATAGGCACTGCATGCCAACAGAAGGCAGTTCTGTGGCCTTATGGAAGGTGAGGATCTGAGAAGCAGAGGGGGGGTGTGAATTTCATATCTAAAGAGGGAACTTTCCTCCCTTAGCGAATCAGGATTTACAGAATGTTCTTTTCTGTGTATAAGGGCAATGCCTCATTGCTTTCTCTGCCCCTTCCAGCTCCTGTGTGGGAATGTAGCACTGTGTAGGTCCCCATGCGGAGGTATTGTGTCTACACTTGTTTAGACATGAGATAGGCACTGACTGGCTATGAAGGGCATGAAAAGTAAGGGTATGAGTATGAAAACCTGTCAAGTGGAAAGGAAATGTATGATGTTTAAATGTAACATTTTTGCTTCCCTTTCTGAACTAAGTTAGTTGTTAGTGGCCTGGCTGGTTTTTCTTTACTCTTTTCTGTCTTTCTCCTCAGCATGATTACTGAAGAGATGCTCATATATGGCTGCAGTTCTGTTGTAGTTTTCTTGTTATTGTTGAATTGCTGTCAGTTGTGGTCATAATAAAGTCTTTGAGTACTAAGTCGAACAAATCAGTCAGAAAAGACAGCTAAATTCAGTACATTTTCAGCTGCCTTAGTTAAATGGAAGTTTATCGTTCATTCAGGAGATCAAAGAGCACAATAAACAAAATGATGTTTTCAGCAGATGTGTTTAAGGAGCTCCTCCTTACCAACTATAAATGATTCTTCACAGGTCATGTGAGGAGGACGAGAAGCTGCGTTATGTCTCGTGATGAGAGGCGGTGTAGGGCAGACACTATGACCCAGCGTGGTCAGGGGTGAGCAGCACTGCCAGCAGCATCTCTGTTGGCGGGGTCATGTACAAGGAATGCTAGTGTGTGGCACCAGCTAACCCCAGGAGGTTTGGCATTTACCTACCTGGTTGCATTTTAACCTGTGCTACCCCAGGTGTTGCTCTAACCTTACTAAATTTCATCCAGCTAAATGAAATGCTCATTTATTTGTTTCTTTTCTCAATCTAACTGAAATCATCACTGGGCTGAGTTGCTGAGGCCACTTTGAGTCCGTTTCTGTGGTTGTGTCCAGGCTGCCCTGCAGTGTTGGTCAGTTTGATGGGAAAAATATTTCCCAGTTAAAGCAATGCCGAAGTGATCAAATGGACAAAAAGGCAACACCTGCAACTGCTTTTCTTACAGGGATGGCTTGTTTTTTGAATTGCACTGCGGTGTATAACTGTGCTGAAAAATTAGTAGAAATACTAATCTACATGTCTGTGAAACTGAAATCTGTATCTGGGAAGAGTGAAGCTGTTGGAGTTTAGAAGCTGTTGGAGTGCTGTAGTTTTCATCTTGTGACTAGGATATCTTGGAAGCCTGGTAATTAGCACCATATGTCTGGATTTCTGAAATGTATATTGTCGTACCTTGTAGAAAGTCAGTTCACGCCGTAAATTCTCTTTCTTTTCTCTCCCTCACACTTTTCAAGACTTCTGTAATCTGTATCTGGCTGTATGGGAAATGTACCACGGTGGCTGTCACTGCTCTTTAGTTCCACTGGAATCAGAGCTGTGAGGGTCCAGCTTTAATCAGTGCTTAAGAGAAGAATTGTGTACTGACTTCTTTCCACTCAGGCTTGCCTTCAGAGTGTGTGTGCTGCTGCAGTGGGTGTGCGTGGCCTCCTTAGCTCTGCTGGGAGAGATCCTTCTCCCCTGCCGCTGACTCAGCCCAGGCAGAAGGGAGAGGACATCAGGATGTGCCTTAGCACATCTGTCACATGCACTGACAGTCACAGCACACACGGGGGTGCAAGGAGACTGATTCCAGAGCCACTTAGCAAGGCTGCTTTTCTAATTACGTCTGCCAGTTTTCTCAGATAAGTGTTTCACTACAGCATACCAGGAGGAATGTATGGGATTCCTCTTGTTAAATTGCAACTGCAATTCAACTCCCTCAGTTTCACTTGCTTATGGTAGAGGTTGGTACAGTTCCAAATCAGTGTTAGAGATCATGTTGGTCAGATCCTACTTAGCCTTGGAAAGAAGACATGGCTTGAGACTTCATAGTATCAGGCTAATATTTTTGTAATTAAGAAGTGCCTTAAAGATATGTTGATTTTTAGACCATGGGACTAGTGTTTCCAGTGTTATGTGAACTCATGTCACCTGTTCACTGTAAACCAAGGATCTAGATGATGTTCTAAGCTCATCAGAAGCTGCAGCACAAAACATTCCAGGGTGTCTAACCTGACATGCACAGTAGTGTTGGCTAAGTAGAGTTCATTAATGTAAGGTGAAATGAGACTGAAAATTCCAGTCAAGACACCATCTCAGCCCTTTTTGTCCATATGGGCAAAAAAGATGCAATTTAGCCATTGGCCAGAGTCTTCTCCTGGAAATCCAACAAGATTGTCTCAAAGTGGCTCTTTGATGCTTTTCTTGGTGCACAGAACCCAACTTAAGGTAAAGTCGCATGTTCTGGCTGAGCCAATCCAACTGTGTGGCTCTGCTGAAAAGGGAAGATCCAACTCTCTCCTCTGTTCCTTCCCCTCCCAGCTGCTTAGTTTTCTCACTCTCTTGCACTGGCTTTACTTTCTCTCTGACTCTTTGGTGAGTGTCTTCTACTTGCTAACCTGGCAGGGTGAGGGAGTAGAGTTCTTCTTTGCGCAGAGGTGAGCTCATGTCAGTGAATCCTTCGTTAGCATCAGGTGTTGCATTGCTCAGGACCCTTTAAATGCCATTAGAGGGGATAAACCCTGTCTCAGTTGAGGCAAACACGACACACACAAGTTTTAGCATTGAATGTAGGTAAAAGCATTTATTCTAAAAGTTAGTGTCGTATATATACACTTTTGTATGTTTATTATTCGTGTTACTTATCTGTTGGTTGCTTAATTACTACAATAGATTCATTGGCTGTTTTAACTACACTATACTGTT